>JAENRT010000015.1:150936-274716 GCA_032173475.1 Amanita phalloides | reverse complement strand
TTTCCATCTGGTGAAAAGGCAACTGAATTGACTGAATGAGTGTGCCCTTTGAGAGGACTGCCCACTTGCACCCCAGTCTTAGCATCCCAGATACACACAGTCTTATCAGAAGAACCTGATGCAATCTTCTTTCCATTTGGTGAAAATGCAACTGCTTTGACCCAGTCAGTGTGTCCTTCAAGAGTATTACCTACTTGCATCCCAGTCTCAGCATCCCAGATGCACACAGTCTTATCATCAGAACCTGATGCAATCCTCTTTCCACCTGGTGAAAAGGCAACTGAATTGACTGAGCAAGTGTGTCCTTTGAGAGGACTGTACACTTGCAGCCCAGTCTCAGCATCCCAGATGCACACAGTCTCATCAGAAGAACCTGACACAATCCTCTGCCCATCAGGTGAAAAGGCCACTGAATTGACCATGCCAGTGTGTCCTTTTAGAGTACTGCCAACTTGCACCCCAGTCTCAGCATCCCAGATGCACACAGTCTTATCATCAGAACCAGATGCAATCCTCTGCCCATCTGGTGAAAATGCAACTGAATTTACCATGTCAGTGTGTCCTTTGAGTGGACTGCCCACTTGCACCCCTGACTCAGCATCCCAGATGCACAATGTGTTATCCCAAGAACCAGATGCAATCCTCTTTCCATCTGGTGAAAAGGCAACTGAATTGACCCAGTAAGTGTGTCCTTTGAGAGGATTGCCCACTTGCACCCCAGTCTCAGCATCCCAGATGCACACAGTGTTATCAGGAGACCCTGATGCAATCCTCTTTCCATCTGGTGAAAAGGCAACTGATTTGATACTGTCATCCCCTCTGATTGATAACTCCAGTGATGACCACTGTACTGTTTTACCAGGAACAACTCTTGGGACTCCTGTAAATTTTGGGGTCAGGCACTTGCTCAGAATGCTGCTCTTGGGCACAAAAGGCAACCCAGATAGATATAAATGTGGAATACTCTTGGATACCATTCCTCCAATCATTCTGCAAAATTTTATGCCATCCTTTGCTGCAGCTCTGGCATTATCATGGTTATTTCCCTTCAAGATGTCATTACCCTCTGTATTCTCATGGTAGTACATAAATGTGCCTACCTGAATCCAACTTGCAATGTTGCCCAATATGGCTGGAACTATATTCATTAGATTGTGCAACCCTAGAACTTCAAGCCAAAATAGCATTTTCTCATTCAAGAGAAATTTTGATATTTGCCCTGCTAATCTTTCTGAATATGGTGTTGATGTAATATGATCAGCCCAAAAGTGGCATGAATATGTTAAATATGGTTTGACATGGTCATTGATACACTTTTGCAAGTCAGTGATCTCTATGTTGCAAAGATATGAGTTCTCCAGTCTGCAAATGTTGAAACATAGATTTTCCTGCATTACTTGAAGACAGGCATATCCCAGGTTATGGTTGACATCTGAGAGATCAACAAAGAAAACCCCACTCCTGTCATGAGTAGTAAGGAATTCAAAAAATGTTGAGTGAAGGACACAGACAGGCATTGATTGATTGGAAATTCCACTGAGGAGTGATCCAAAATGTTGCAGGACTGTTGCTACACCATAACAATCTTTTTGCACATGCTTATGCAAGACATCTAGAGATTCCATTGGAAGTGGCTCTCGCATTGATAACACCAACTGCAGGACCGAGTGGAAGCGGTTGAGGGCAAACTTGGTTGGACAATTTCCCATGATACTCTGCAAAATGACCCTGTACATGTCATCAAGAAGTGTGTTGCCCTCACCAGCAACCACAAGTTCCTCAAACTGTTCTCTCCTTGTTAAGAAGCCACCTGGATATCTAATGTACTCGCAAGCAAGCCGAGCCCATTCAAATAACCCATCTGCCTTTTGAGTGAGTTGGGTAACCATTTGGTCATTAAAGTCATTGTTGATATCTTGCAATTGATGAGAGATGTAGAGCTGGATATCATATTCTGTGGATGACCTAGAGATTTGATTCATGTACTCATATTGAAAACCACGTGCACCAGAGAAGGCTTCAGTGATGTCACGAAGGGGCCTAGACGTGACAAGGATGCGGAAATTGGATGGCAAATTCACCACATCTTTCCTAAGGATGGAAAGGATATGACGACGTGAAGGTGCATCACCAATTTCATCCAGAGCATCAATGACAAATATAATAGGCGCAGTTATGCTCTCCGCGAAGAAAGTCATAGGTTCTTCAATCAGCTTATGCCACTGCTGGGTCACATCAGGTGTAGAAGCGAGTGCTGCATCAGTCGCAACGAGGTTGATCAAATAGTCCTTCAACCAGGGTATACGACTTGCTAAGTCACGCGCAATGGTGCTAAACAACTTTTGAGGACGATTGACGACCTGCCGGTTGAAACAGAAGCATGATCCAATGCCCTTCTTATCAGTTATCCACCGGCGGGCGACAGTGTGGGCAATTGCTGACTTGCCGGTACCAGCGGGGCCTAAAATCAAGAGCATGCGCGGGGTGGCTACGTCAGTAGCAGTGAGCCAGCCCTCAACTTTGGCCAGGATGTCAGTTCTCGTGCCGTCTAGACAGGCCTTCGTCGTATCGATGCCAGCTCCTTCAGCATATGGGATCATGCTAAGCGATCGATCTGATGATGCACATGCAGTCAGAGCGCGTACGAACACTGGAGGATGATGCTCACCTTCGAAATAATTCGTGGTAATGCTGTTGTTCTTGATATTGACATCTCTCCCTGCAGAGTTGATTTGCATGTCCTTGACCTCGAAATTCTTCGCATCCTTGAAAAAGTGAGCACCTTGCTGCTCAGGCGCAGTTATATTCATGTGATGGCTTTGGTTATGACTGACATACCGCGACAATGCCTTTACCTCCAGGCCTTGCTACAGCCTTATCCCTGGCGAAGTCGGGGCTATCCTTCGCCGATTCCTTACCGACAGTAAGAGTTTAGACAGAAGTCAAGGTAGCTAATAGTTAACGTACTTTCGTGGACGAAGAAGTCACTCTAGGACCACCGTCCGACATGGGCATGCGGGAAGCTGCATCCTATGACGTACGTACATCATGATTAGCTTGTTGCAAATTTGATATGAAATGCAACACACTTTCGCTGTAATCGCCAATTCCTCGACGCCGGAGGCGTTTCCTCGCTCTTCTTATAATGAAATATAAGAGGCGTCTCTTGCATTTTATAAGATCAACGCACTCAAATTGACTTCATGACCGTCGTCCTGATGCTGATGAGAGCATTGCTACCACGAAAGGCATTAAAACGTACGGATGTGGATAAACTCGTTGCGCAGTCATCATCCCAGGAACCGTGCATAGGAGTCACACTCTGAACCATGCATGAGATAATGGCGATACACGGCCATGATTTGTATCTCACCCAAGTCATTGAAATAGGTGCATGACGAGGGGCTGGAGTCGAAGGGCGGCTGAATCCTAGTGCATCGGGTGAGTCTCTGGACAGGCGCTGACTGAGTGATTGAGATTCGCCAACCTAGGATGACACAATTAGCCGAAAATCTACAGCTGGCACAAGATTTCTACATGCCAAGGTCGACTCTGGGTTGCTTGTGTTCTTAACTTCAGCTACCTTGAGGTTGGCTTTCGATTTGTTCTTGGACATTGTGAAGGTTTGAATGTGTGTGTGCCTTACAGATTACGGAGTTTGATAGCCCGCGTAACGCGTAACGGCTGATAACGTGGCTGTGCTCATTGCAAGACTGCTGCCAGATGCATAACGGCTGCTGCTCTCCTTGCAACGGCCGCTGCCATACCCAGAATAGTTTGCAAACTAGTCTTGGGGAAGTTGAACGACTGTGACAAGAGTTACATATTGGGGAACAACTTAAGGTATAGCGACCTGTTCATTTACATCAATAGCCTGCGTCTTGATCAAGCTCGAATCTCTGTCTTCTATCACTTCGTCGTCTTCGTCTTCGTCATCATCATCGTTGTCGTCCTAGGCCTCAGTCTCATCATCAGTTTCCGACCGCTCTTCAGAATCTTCAAAACATTCTTCTGTATCTTCCCCAACTTCGCCCTCACACGATGCCTCTTCTGCAAGATCAAGAACATAACTGTCACTTATAACTTGATTTGTTTCTTTGCGAGTGGATTTATGACCCACGCCCCCTCCTCGAAATCTCATAAATATGTCTCTGTCGATGAAATAAATAAGTTAGAAGGCAAATACGATGATGTAACGTACGTAGTATTAACATATTACTGTTGCCAATCTATATCTTCACGTGAAGGGTCCACATCCGCCACCATTTTTCCAAGGCTGAATGCAGGAACAAGATGAACTGCGCAGATGACTGTTCCAGGGTCTAGGAAACCGAACGCAGTAGGATCTTGGCTTTCAACGAGCCCAATACGATGTAGTCGCCGCCCTTCAAATAAATAGCCAATTATTCACCGAGCCCTATCCTGCTCTCCCTGTTCGCCTTGGCCCTCTACATCTTCAAAGTCTCCGGGCGGGCCGCTGCGCTCTGCTCGAACCACAACCTGGTCAAGAAGCACACGCTCGCCTACTTCACCGCGCCCTCGCCACGTGCGAGCAGCTCTACCTCCACGGTACCCTCATCTTTGGCGTCGCTGTGCTCGAATTGGGCTTTGTCAGGTTCAACTCGATCATCTACCTAGCCATGTTTTGCAGCGCGGCGGCGTTCGCGGGCATCACCCTGCTGACAGGCAAGTTTAGAAAGGTCTTGGTCATGCATAGGAATGCGGTGAGGGTCCTGGACGCGAGGGTAGGGCACGAACGTCGCGCAAGACGTAGCTAAATTATGAGTGCTACCTACTTCTTCGGTGCTCCCTCACGCTCCTATGCCTCCGCCAGACCCGGTCAGGTCGGTGCAGCCACCTGATGGAACTGCTCATGTTGACGTGCCGTGTACTGGTTTGCAGCCGCCCATTCTCTTGTTATGATAGACGCGTGATGGCGTTGTGCGCCAAATGATCTCATTTACTTTGGGAAGCACAGGAGACGGTAATGGAATTAGAGGTTCCTCATTTCCTGACTATACCCCCAAAGCCCAGACTGGAGCCAATGGCATTCACGTTGTCAATGATCACATCGATCACGATCAAGAGTTGCACAGCGCGTAGATCACACATATGTGCTCGTATTCTTCACAGCTAATGCCATTTGAGACATGATTCCTTGCGATGAGGCATCCTATGCACACACGCCTGCAGCACTCCTTGGCTTATTATGAGCGCATTTTAAGCCAACTACATCCCATCTACCTTTTGCAACTCGGATGCCTCGTGAAATATGCATGGAATATATATAAAGGACAATCTCCGAGAATAAAGCATCATACCAAATTCTCATCATGCCTGGCCCGCGAAGTACTATATCTTCCGCGGAGACTGCTACATTGAATCAAGAAGGGCATGCTGGAAACCAGGAGTTAACCCCCCCTACCCATAGGGCAGCAGGTCTGAAAGATACAAATATGGAGTACTTATATTTGTCAAATAGCTGTTATTCATTTCCAATGCATCATGCTGTGAGTTGTCTGAACATGTACAACAAAAATGACATGAGGATCACCCCATCATTCTAAGCCTAAGCAATGTAAAATGCACAATAACCAGCACACCAGATAGCCATATGTCATCTGACATCATATCAATCAAGGCAAGGCTCAAAAGGAAGGTCGTCAAGGCCATGTTCTCTTGCATACGCATACGTGAGATCGTCAGAACCTCGATGACATTAGAATCATCAAACCCATTGGAGTGGAAAGTTTCAATACCTTGAGAACCAAAATGGAAGACTTTACAAGCCTTACGAGCACATCCCACGACACCCGCGCCCTCATCGACAAGTATATCCTTGTCACCTTCGTCCACCACACGTTTGGCATAGATTGCCCGACAGTGCCATTGCCAAGAATTTCGGGTGGACCCAGAAGCTTCACCCGCTCCCTCATCATCTCCGTCCTGAACACCTGTCGCTTCCTTTCCTCCTCTTCAGCTTCCAACGTAGGATCCACGTCCGTCGTTGTTTCCTGTGTTGCCACGATGGCCGGTAGTCCCTGAGATCCAAACTGCGATGAAAGTGGAGACTGTCGTCTCACAATAGGCATGAAGGGCGTCGACCATGCGCTAGAGTCACGCCGTCGATTCCGAACTTTTTCTTGCGACTGAAACTATCGCGGCCGTCAACAACTCGGATGGACTGTCATACCAAGTCACACACGACATACCTTCCCTTCTCTCAGCGCAGCAGATATCCTTTCGACAGACGGTCTACTCTGAGGCACAATATTCAACAGGCTCTCCAACAAGATGAGGAACGATCTCGGCAACCTCCTTGCCTCGAACGCTGTCACCATCTGGGGGCTGGATCTGAAGCCGGGATAGCTCAAGACTTCCTTTTCCAGTTTATCCATTTTTTCCGTCTCATCCGTCGTGCTCACAGGGAGCCCGTTCGCGTCGCCTTCGGCTGCGTATCGGTATGGTAGCCGAAAGAATAGCATTTTGTGGAGAATCATGCCGAGAGACCACATATCGGATTTGGAGTCGACTTGCCGTAGCAGGCCTGTGTCCAGAGAGGGTAGGCTCTCAGGTGATGAGTATTCCAAGCTGGAGTGTAGATGACACTTAGAATGAGTAGAGTAGATAAGAGGATGGGGAGACGCACGTTCCAGTATTACCAGAACGCACTCGCGCGGTGCTCATCATATCTCTCGATGTTCCGAAATCAGAGAGCATTGCTCTAGGGCTAGGACGAACTTAACACATTTCTTTTCGCCGGTCAAGTTAGTTACTTACATCAATTTGCCTTCGTCCCAAGTCAACAAAACGTTTCCCGGTTTCAGGTCGAGGTGCAAGATGGACTTTTCGTGCTAAGATGGCAATTAGCAATGCTTTCTGAACGAAAGAGGGACAACAAACGAGAAAAGCCAAGCCTTCTACCACATCACTAAATAAGCTTTCGACTTCTTCCGCACTTAACAAATGTACCGCTTTCCAACTAGGCGCGTTACGTCCCATGCCACTCCCTTCCCCCATCTCTCGTCGCATGCACTCCTTCTCTGCCGGAGAAGCCCTCTGGAACGCTCTGAACGCACGTATACGTGCAGAGCGGGAATGAATGTTGGGTGTGGCTTGCTCGTCGTCCTCTTCCACTGGTAGCTTCCTGGTTGATATGGGTGGAGTAGCTGAGATCGGTGTGCCGGGTTCTGAGGAGAGGGACGGACCTCGTGTTGAAAAGCGTGCGAGGGGGTTGACGTGGATATGTTTGGAAGCACGGCCAAGGCGAACATCGATGAAGTCGTCTAGGCTGGAGCTAGGAGTCAGCATGGGCATTCCGCAAAACATGGTTGAGGAAACGGACCTTCCCCCTTCTGCCCATTGCATGAGGACACTGAATAATATAGATATTTGACATGGATGACGTAAAGTCATGCACTGGCTTACTATAAAGTTGGAACTTTTGGCCCAAACGGGGAGAACTGGTATGTTTCGAGCCATGCATGACTGTATCAGTCATGAGTTGAGGTATATATGACGTGAGGGGTACACACTGATAAGTTATAATATTCGGATGGCGCATCTGCTCCAGCAAGCGCACCTGTACGCGTACATATAAGGAGAGAATGAATTTGACCAAGAAAAACACGTTACCTCCCGCAAGATTTTGAGCAGATAAGAGTGTGAATCTCCAACAGCAATCTTTTTCACAGCAAAATGGCCTACGAAGGAAATGAGGTGGATATATGCGGCTAGCGAGATACGAACCAAGTGGGGTACCATCCAGAACATGCTAGAATATAGATATCAGTCGCTGCTTTGTTGAAAAATGACGACAGTACCTGGCACAGAAATACGGATCCATTAGCACCCATGCCCAACTTGTACTCTTCCTGGAAGAAAGCCTTGAAATATCCTTCCGCCATCGCTTCTGCTGTGAATGTGCTCCTCCCATTACCTCTTGAACCCGATGGACATGCTGGTCCACCAACGACTGGGGGCGGGCTTGCAGGCCTCGATGACGTCTCGTTCGACAACTGCAACAGATGAAAATAGTTAGGTGCTCGTGCCTGGTGAGTTGGATCCCAGTCCTCTTCGTCAATAAAATCGGCGGGCAAAGCCTGCTTGCAGTATGGGCAAGAATGGCGACGGGCGGGATGCTTGGCAGCGGAGAGATCGACAGAGAGGGCGTGGGATGTGGAGTTGTAAAGGACAACTTGGTTGGAAGCCTGGAGAATTGGCTGCCAGGCGCTTGGGTCAGGACGGACGAGCGCGCGGTCGTCGTCGTCGGCCATGGCAGGCTGACGTCAGGCGAGTTAGATCACACTCCAACACGATCTTCACCACCACCTCATCTCCGCTCGCTTAAGCATGTCCATTACGCGTAATCCATAACACATTTTACATCGAAACTTTCTGCCAAATCGTGTTGAATGTTCATCCATTTCTAGCTCTTCATTGATTCGTGAGCAGTTCAGTTGTCTGCTTAGTAAGCAGAACTCACCGTGCGACACTCAGCCGCCGACTGAACGCCATGACCGTTGCAGCTGTCATTCAGCGCCCTCTGCGCGGTTCCAGGGTCTCGACATTCTATCCAGTCAAGACGCTTCCGCTCCTTTCTTCCCTCGACAGCGCTTTTCAGTTGCAGGAGTACATCTCTCTTCTCATCCGCCACAACGTTCACGACGTCGAGCGCATTGTCTCTCTACCTGGAAAGCCTGGCGGAAGGGACAAGGAGAAAGACGCTGATGAGACCGCTGATGTGAAGAACGAAGAGAAAGACTCGGACAAGGTCAAAGGAGATGTTACTGTCGACGAGGCGTGCTGGATATATGAACAACTGAGGTTTGTCCTCCCAAGTTCGTGACGCGCCAAGATGCTCATAAACCTGCAGACGTCTCGCACAGGACCTTACACATCCACTTATAACTATGCTACAACAAGAATGCAGTCGTACAACGTGCCCCGAAATGAAAGCTGGGGAATGGTTGTATTTATGCGTAGCCCATGGAACTGACGGTGCCATGGAGGTAAGATAATCTATTCCATCCAAGATATGTGTCTCCCTTACCATGTTTTAGCAATGTTGTGCAATCGACTATATCCTCCACACTTTGGACAGTGCAACCGCTCTTCTCAATTCACCAAGAGCATTTCCTTCACGGTGCGTGCCTGATTATCCTAAGCCTTTCGAGTGGTACTTAACCTCCAATTAGCCTCCAAATACCTCCCGCATCACATCGTCATTTCACTTCCCTTGCCCGTCGTCTTGGTCGCATTTTCGCTCACGCTTATTTCCACCACCGTGACATCTTTGCTCAGGCCGAAGCAGAATCCTCTCTATATGCGCGCTTTTTAGCCCTTACGACTCATTTCGACCTCGTTCCGCCAGATTTCATCGTTGTTCCCCCAACAAAGGTCATTACAGATGGTGAATCCGACGAAAATGATATTCCCAGGCATTCTACAGTTGATAGAGAGGGAGAATATAGGCCATCTGTCATAGTTCCAGATCCGGCAGAGGTTCAACCGCCGCGTTTGCTCGCAGCTTCTCTAGAGCCCCAAACAGAACGAGAAAAGGAAAAAGGACATGCTATTCAACATTATCTATCTGCCCGTAAGCCCCAAGTACCGCTCTTGAGGTCTACATATGCTGATTTTCTGCTCGATTAGCCACCTCATCCTCGTCAGCCACTGCACCCATCAATCCAACGATCCGCATCCTCAACAACCGTAGTCCGGCAGTTACTCCTGCAACTAACAAAAACAGAAACTCTTCTAATCTCTTCGTCAGTAATAACGGTTTAATCCCCCTCTCAGCTGCTGCGACGACCGCACCCACTACTGCAGCATCGTTGTTCGCGTCCTCAGAGGCACATCTCTCCACTACTTCCGTTCCAGCTTTTTCTGGTGTCGGCGCTACTGGTTCTTCAGCTGGCACAAGCAGCGGTCTAGGCGTCGAGCCTACGCTAGCTACTGGACAAGAAAGCCCTAGAAGGGTGAACCGACCTCGAACGGATACAATGGTTTACTCGGAGGGCTATACCGGCAGCGGAAATGGCAGAGGTACCAGCCCTATTCCCATTGTTAGGCTGGGTGCTCGTCTCAACGAACCCGAGGAGAAGAAGGACCTGGCAGGTTCGGGAGAGAAAGCAGCCATCCCGGTCGCAGAAACACCCGTACATGCACTTGTTACTAAAGAATCCGAGCCGCTCGTGGTTGAAGAAAGGCGTGAGGAAACGGAGCTTGAGAAAGAAGAGCCGGACTTTGTGCCAATAGATGACGAGATGGAGGTGATTAATGTTACAGAGACTCAGGAGGGGAGGGCTGCAGAGGCGGACGAAGATCCTCCACCTGTAAGCGAGGAAGAGCAAGTCCGAGTTCAGACAGAACCAGAGGTTACACTATCAGAACCAGAGGTGGAAGCTGTGCCTTCTGATGAACAGGCACAACCGGAGGAAGGTGCCTTGTCGGATCAAGGACAGCCCGAACGGATCGCAGTTGAGGCGTTGTCACAACCGTCCCAGGTTGAACCGGTACACGAAATTGGATCGGAGACAGTTGTGGGCCAAGAGGCTGCTGAGGTTGCTGAGGCAAGCGACTCTGCTAAGCGTCCCGATGAGGTGGTAGACACACCGGAACAAGGGCAAATGGGCGAAGACACGTTGGTTGACGGCAGTTCGACAGAGGCGGTTGAGCATGTTGAACTTGAAAACGCCGAAAGTTCCGACGCCAATGTCGCCGTGGAGGACAAAGAGGCTGACCAGATAGCACAACAGTCATAGTCCTGACATCCTTAGCTGAAATTTATTTGCAATAAATTTGATGCAAAAGGATGATAACCTCCATCTAACGAATCAACGAGTCTTGAGATCTACTGGTGAACTGGTGACATTTGTAGCTGTGCTGCACTTGCGCTCGTAACTTTCAACAGCCAATATCAGTGTTGTCGGTGAAGGTGGAATGCAGCGCGAAGTACCTGGGCGAAGGAAAATCATGATCATTTCCTAAGAGACGCTCGGGCTCATCGAGAAACTGCCGGAACGCGCATGTTCGAAGAGCGTAAAGGAAAGGTCAAAGCAGATCACGTCGATCCTCGGAGAAGATATCACCCCCAAACTCAACAAGCTCCGCGAAGAAAAACGTTCCTTCCTCCAGTCCCAGAATGGAACGGGTCGGAGGGCAAGGAGGCCGAGGTCAAGGCCGCTGAGAAGGACGTCGACGACATCATCAAGAAGCGGGAGGCGAAGGGCGGCAAGCTCATGTCGCTCAAAGGATAAGTGGGAGAGCCGGGCATGGTCCCGGTTAAACCCAGGGCGCAGGCCAGCATTGCGCACGGAACGAGGAGGCGAAAGTGGTTGGGCTTGAAGGGGAGGCAAAAGAGGTGACGAAGGGACGTCTTATAACCGAATTCAGTCTCAATCCTCTTTCGAGAAGAAAAAGTCCAGACTAGTCGTTGCTTCGTACAATGCCATCAAGAAGCACACACCATATAACCCTAAGAATACAGCGCCCAGGTGGAGGCTACATGGGCCAAATTGCTGATGCGCGCGCAAGGCACTGCAGAGAAGGAGCAGAACAAGGTGCCCTTGGGATGGCGGAAAGAGGCC
Source organism: Amanita phalloides (assembly GCA_032173475.1). Classification (NCBI taxonomy): domain Eukaryota; kingdom Fungi; phylum Basidiomycota; class Agaricomycetes; order Agaricales; family Amanitaceae; genus Amanita; species Amanita phalloides. The sequence continues at coordinate 263,125 of JAENRT010000015.1, read as the reverse complement.
GATCGCGAAGCGGGGGACAGATGGAAGAGATGAAGCAAACTGTCGAGAGATGCCACGCAGCCTTTGGCGCAGTGTTGGTACCCTCATGAGTCACACTCGGATTTTTCGGGGATCGATGGCTCTGGAAATCGCCACTGGTGGGAATCGGTTTTGTCGATACATTGTTGTGCGTAAACGACATTTTGGAGATGATATCATGTACACCATACGCGGAAGAAGAACTTTGAATCGATCCAGGCATGCGAGGCTGCTTCATTCTGATGACTATTCAACACGAGATATGTGCCCATTATATTTCGCACACACCCGGTGACCGCTCTCGGAACTAGTTTTTGCGGGCACACAGAGGTGCTCAGAAGACCATTCCGAGTTCCGAGTCCGCCGTGGTCACCTGAACGCTGTAATCCATTTTCAGCGTCAACCAACCACCAAGTGTGATGTTCAATTTGAACAAATCTTCTTCTGTCATGCCAGAGAAAGAAATGGTCTGTAAGAGAGGATGAGGAAGCTTTACTGGCGGGAAACGGCGTACCTAGGGCCCATCGAGCTTCGCCTGCATCATCTCCAGCATTTTTGCTAGCGTTTCCTCGAAATCCGGCTCAAATGTAATTAGGTTCTCTTGCGACTGCAAACCGTCACGTCAAAGGCATCAACCTCGTTCGCTGCGGTGGCTGCCTTCAGTAATGAGATGAGGGATTTGTAAGTCATCCTCAATTCCAATCCCGTTAGTCCAGACGTTTTCTTGCGATTGTTCGTGTTCATGGCCAATTGAGATTCACTTTTGTACATGTCACGCGTGCCGATCTGGGATTTCACGCATGTTTCATGGAGATCTTATAATCGATAATTGAGTCCGTCAATTTTGTATTATGTCCTTTCAAGTGAAACCAATTTCTACCACCGTACGGTCGTAAGGGAATGTCAGAGACAGCCAATTCCACAAGAAAGATATGATATTCAGTCGCATAACAATACTCGACCTCTGTTTATGGCCGAATAATCTGCCAAATGGCCATATTCACGTCGACAAAGTATTATTTATTTATCCAAAAAGACGTTATCGACATTGAGAAATAGCCTGGGTTCGTTGTGTCCATTCATAAGTAGATAGAACGACTACATTATGACCGCATTGTGATCAGGTGTGCGCCTAGCGACCTCAGTTGGTATTCTTCTTCCGCTTTCGGTTGGTACTCTTCATTCGCTTGGGTCGGCTGCTTGATCCTTCGTCATTGCTTTCATCCACTGGACCGCATCCTGCGTCTGAGTCACATGTGTCCCTTGTAAATCCGCGTCCTCCCAAGACTCAACGACAGTAGGAATATGCTGGACTCCTGCATCATGTAGCTTCTTTAACGTTTCATGCTCTGGAATCCTCCCACTGCCATCAACTCGCCAAGTCGACTTTAGGAATACGACTTTCCTGTCCCTCAAAGAGTATGCTGTGTAGCCGCGTGTTCCACGTCCAAATGGCGAGTGAAGGCCAGAGTAGAACAATCGATGGACAATGTAGGCGCTCTCCCCGAAGAAGATCTTGGCGTAGGAACTCCGGCTTTCGTCAGGCCTTTTCCGTAACTTGACCTCAGCCGCATCCAGTGCAGGTTTAGCTTGATCAACTTCTTCTTTCAATGGCTTGCTCACGGTTGAGTCCCACCCACGTTCTCTAGATCCAAGGTGTGCGAAACGCCAGAAGAATTCAGCGAATGACTTGTCTTCGAGGGGAATTTTCGCTGTCACAATGACGCCAGATCTGTCCCAACGTAAGAGCCTCGCATAGTTCTTGATGATTAAAAATTGAAACACATGAGTCCGACATTGCATGCTCATGTGGCATGTTGCGTAAGACGTTATCTGGCCAAGAGTACTTGCACCATGTTGAGTGTCGGAGCATATCGACTCGGGACCGTCATCAACAAAGGGATCACATTCACGGCCCATTTTGAATTCTCCAATTAGTTCAACGTTTTGCCACTGATATTTGTTGTTATCATCTTTAAGGGAGTTCTGGTGAAGAACCACATCTGGCCTGATGCCTCTTCCACACAGTTGTGCTATATTTGCTAGTACGTCCGTGAGATGCATATGGTATTTTCCAATATATTGTTCCATCGAAAGACAGCTAAAAGACTCAGAACCCTATCGTGCACATCGTGTTGATAGAATCATAGATGCTCAAGTGACAGCTTCGACCGACTTATGTCAATCGGGATCAAGTTCTCATTAGGTTACATGACTCATAAATCTACATTTAGGCGTGACCTTGCTCTGTAGTTTGTTCTCATGGCCAGGGGGCAATTGCGCCGCGAGGATGCCAGACCTCTAGGTAAGTGATTGTCTATAGTTGTTCTGGAATGCGAGACGCAAGGGCGAAGTTGTTGATGTTCGATTAACATCTGTGTTTACGCAACACTCTCGTCAGGGGCGCCTTTGAACTAACATCTTGGCAAGGTCGTAGATGCTGAAGAGCTCTGTTGAAGTCTGTATCACCTCAGTTAAGAAATTCTAGAAACATACTCACCAGCATACTGATGATACTCCACGTCACGCGTCAGGCGAGATCGCAGGAATCTGTTTTCCCACGAGGTCCTCCTGGTTCTTTTTCCTTGTTGGTTGAGTTTATTGTCATCTCATCAAATGGTTTGTGGCACAGCCGTCTTGTGATAGGAATCACGTTGGAATGTCAGGTTCAAGTCCAGGGCTACGGCGCTGATGAACGCAAGATCTCGGAAATCATGAAGGTACATCAGGTTTTCGGCACCTTCCGCTCTGGGTTGTAGTTGTTCTATCTACTTATGAATGAACGCAACGAACCCAGACTATTTCTCAATGTCGATAACGCCTTTTTGGGTAGAATACCGTGACATGGCCAACAAGGCTCATTTGGCCATAAACACAGGATGAGCCATATGCCATATTCAACGTATCAGAAGCACTTCTTCTCAAGGAGCCATATCATGACACGGTGCGTTAAGTATAAGGATAAGTTTTCACGCTTTCATTCCTTTTCTTATAACTACAAAGCTCTAGTCAAATTCTTGCATAACAACCTTTCCACTGGGACTGAAGAAAAAAAGAAAAAAAGACTTCTGTTGCTATCTTAAACCATTTTCTGCAGTGTTTTGACAACCTAATTGTCAAGAAAAACTATCATTAAGTTGTTTGCTCTGCCCAGTTCAAAGTGAGCAACTAATGTTTTTGAATAACATATGTGATGTCTGTTATTCCTATCACCGCCACCAACAGTGATGGCGCAGCGAAACGTAACAAATTAAGGATAGTGCCATATCTGAAATACCGGAGAATAACCGTAAGGCAAGGGTGACGCCACAGTCACCCGCGGAACGCAGGTTCAGGTAATCACCCAAATATCCTGAAAGCGGACATGGACCCACTGCGAAACAATCTCCGCGTGACGCAGAGTTGGAGCTAGAGGACGGTAATGCCACCAGACAAGGATGCAGATTGAGCTGTCATCCGTGCCGAGATAAAACAGCATTCTAGGCATCATCCAATAGCAGGGCTACCGTCAGACGGAGTCCCTTGTTCTTCGTCTTCAGAATGAAACATAATGGTCGACAAAAGAGCTGTCGGCATTTGCCTTGATGTTTCTTCTTGAAGGCGTAATAGAGCCGTTGCGATGACTGGTATATTACATACTATGAGGGACACGCAATTCTGCATCAAGAATAAGAAGATGGAGCCTGGCAGGCAGTATCGACGCACCTCCACAATTCCTAAAATCTCGACTTTGATACCCCTTGACGTGAGGAGATAGAAAGTATGCACGAGGGATACTACAGTTGTGATGATGCAGGTAGAAAAGATCGCCATAAGGCGGTGGCGTAGCGATCGGTCAATGATGATACGAAACTGGAACATGGGAACGACAAGCAGAGAGCCATCAGCCAGTACGTCCGCTGATCAAACCTGTCAATGTTCCACCATTTACTCAAGTCAAAGACGTACTGATCAACTGAAACAGTGCGACTGGTAGACCAAGATGACACTGCGGTACTGCTGTCGTCTTCCAATGTAGCTCTGCTTGGCATGTCCAGAGAAGCTGGCCGATGAGGAGAATGCAGAAAATGATGTAAATGACGGCAATGCCATATAGATAGCTCCTCCTTTTAACATACGGGTCGACACGAATGAGAGAGAACAGTAGCGACAGTCGCGCTGACCTGAAAAGATCCGATGAGACGTGATCCACACAGGAACGATGGGAGCAATACCAGATGATGGCCGAGAAGGCAGTGGCCAGTAAATAGTACCGCGCAACTCCTTCCCTCGAAGTTCCTAACGGACGCAGGTCAGCAACCGATGGCGACTATTGAACGAAAAGAAACGTGCGTGGGTGCATAAATACTGCCACGAACTGCACAATGAGCGCCAGCATGGAGAAAAACGCCCAACCCTAATGAGCATGGAAGGATGAGCACACTGCGTCATATTCACATTAATTCACGACGTACATCATCTGCCCAGAGCCGGCGCCTTCTCAACACGAGACGCGTTATAGTTGATATGAATGCTGGGGTCGAAGATGCAAGCATGACAACTGTAACATGAACATCAGTATCGTAGTTCACAGTAGTCGAATGAACATGCTTCACCTTCGATTCCGTCCAGTCCGCGAGCCATCAGGATGCTGAGCGACTGTCAGCGACGTGCAATGGTCATGGTACGCGGTGAGTGCGAGTGAGCGGGTGCCCGTTGCAAACAGTGTCCCGTGTTGTTCGCTTGATTCGAGCCTAGCTTCCCATTGGACCTCTTAATTATATACATTTTCCGGGATCAAGGTTTTCTGATAAAGATCATGATATGCCCGTTCCGCGTTGATATGTCCTTCATTTCCGTTTTGCATTGCAGGAAGTAGTGGACAGGACCGCCTCAGACCGCTTGTGGACGGTTACAAGGATTACGCAATGCAGAGAGAGGTACAGGTACCGTACCTTCATCTATCACCTATGTTTGTACCGTACACCATTGATGGATACAGGGGGGCCGCTCAAACCTCACGACAATGCTGTTCATGATCCAGGACCGTATCCGTTCGCAGCAAATCGCCCTGACAGCGACCCCTAGTCACGAGTACGAATTTTGAATATGCCCACGCACGCTTGTGGCCTGCACCGTGTGTTGGTGGCAGCCACAGCAGCTTTACCATATCGGTGAATTTGACGTTCTGATGCCTCGTGGACCCTGCCTTCTGATACTCGCCCTTCTGACACACTCCAAATAGATTCCAATCAAAAGAAGGGTGTTGTCCATTCTTCTCCTACAAATGTTAAGCATCGATCAACCCTGCCAGTGACGACCAGCAGGCACTAAGCGAGTCGTCGTCATCGGCTGAAGGCGTCTCACCACCAACGGAGGAAATCCAGAGCGGAGGAGGTGATAAGTTGTGGGTGGGAAAGCCCCATATCGCATACCCCGATCACAGTGTATCTCAAGGTTTGGATACGTAGTTCCGTACTTATCTCACATTCCATGCTCCATACATGTCCACGCCGCGTGCTCACTCTATCCAGCACCCTGTACCCTCTCCCCCCTTCCAACTAACTAATAATATGCGCAATTAGAGCATACGAGCGACTATAGTTTTTAAAAAAGAAAGAGCTATACTAAAGGTATCAAGGTACGACTATAGTGAAACTTAGTGCAGAAAGCACCATCTAAAATAGACTGCACATAAAATCGTAAAACGCTACAAAAACAACAGAGAGCAAGAAAGAAAGCGATACACGCAGGGATAAATGTGAATAAATAAGCCAGAATAAAAATCTAGGCTGCCGCAAAGCCAGGTCTGTTGCGCTGTTGAGAGCTCACGCTGACGTGGATGTTCTCCAACAGGCTGCGTGCCGTGCGCGCCAACTCGTCATCGTCCTCGACGCCCGAAAAGGAATGGTTACCCGTGAGCGGGTTGTTCGAAGGCGGCCATCCACCAGTCATCCCAGCTCCATAGGACCCAAAATGGAACGCACCGCCAGAAAATCCGTTGCTGTTGGTCGCCAACGGAGAAAATGCATCATCGTCGTAGCTCCGCGACACCACTTTGTTGAAGGCCGCCTGCGGCGACGCCGCCGTGTCCAGTCCGCCAAGCGTACCAGGCTGCCACCGCACCTTCTTGGAAACACTGACGCTCTGTTGCTCGCCAGTCGAAACCGACATGGGCATAGCTTTTACAAGTCCAGCGCCATTCATACTGACGCCGACGTTGCTCGTGGGGACGGCTCCGAGACCGTTCACCTTCCTCTCCATTTCCGCACTGTCCTGTGCTATCCGCGCTAGCGCACTTGCCAGCCTTTCCTCTGACCAGTCAAGCCCTTCTCGCAGATCATCGACAGATTCGGGATGATCAGGAGCAGTCTCCCCATACTGGAAAATGTTCTCATACATCGTCCTTGGCTTGCTCGGCTTGGGCTCCAGAATCCGAGGTTGTTCAACCTCCAGGGCATCCCTAGACTCAAGAACGCTGCGCGAGTTGTATGGCAGGCTCTCAGTCTGCGATCCAGACATCAGATCTTCACCCTCGTCGTCGGGCACTTCCTCCACCGTTGTCCGCATCCCCCAGGCACTGCGCGGCCCACCGTATCCATTGACCGCCTTCTTGCCCTTCTTCTTGCCCGTGTCTGGCTCAATGCCGTTGCTCAGAGCAGCAGAGTTGGCTGGTTGACGTCCACCTCCATTCTTGCGAGTGGTGGTGGCAGCAACTGGCGGATCGAGTTGATTGTGCGTCTTATCGGTTTGAACAGATCCCCACTTCCAGGATCCAGGCACTTGTGGAGCATCGTGTCCAGCACTAACACCATTCTTTCTACCATTCGTTTGGTCCAACATCGTCCTCGAGGAAGTTGTGCCAATATCAAAATCAACGAGATCAGCCACATCATCATCTACACCGTCAACGATCACATCAATACATTGGCGTTCAGCAACAATTATGAAAATACTGACCGAAAGTAGAGTTGTTGAGAGCACTCGGTGCTCCTTTTGTGAAACCTCGCGCCCACGGAGTGCTACCCTGTGTCAACTTTTTGGCAACAGCAGGCCGGGGCGTCGTTGGTGTCTCGTCATCCTGTTCATTCATCGCCTCCTCATTCGCCAACTGGGCTTGGAGCCGCTTCAACACGCTCGGCCGAGGCGTGGATGAGAGATCGTCACCATCGCCTCCCAAAGACCCCTTCTTCGACTTGCCGGGAACGTTGACGGGCAAAGACTTGGACTGTATTTTGGATGTCGACTGGACAGGTGCGGGCTGAGCCTGGGCCTGAGCTTTCTGCGTCGGTAGCGCGGGGGTAGGCTCCGTCTTCTCCAACTTGGTCGCCACCACCACTTTTTTGTTGGCCTGCCGTTGCTTCTTGGTCTGCTTCTTATTCGCCGGGAAGTTGGTAACTGACGCAGAAGGAATGACAGGAGTCTTCTCCAGCGGGCTCTCCACTTCCTTTTCCATGTCAGCCTTGACGGCGGCATCCGCGCTATCGCCGACGTCGATGTGGTTCGACTCCTCCGCAAAGTTGTTATCGTCCCAGGCAGAAGTAACAATCCCCAGTCTACTCTTCCCGTTGATGATCTTTTGTGGGGACCTCTGTGGTCCAGAAAAGTTCCACGGAGAAGGAGCCGGAGGCACAGAGGGTGCTTTCTTCTTCGGACCGGACGCCATGTAGGACCATGTGCCCGTATTCTCTTTTTCGTGATCGTCATCCTCATTATCAGCCTCCCGATCGACGCTGTCTACGTCATAAGTAGTCATGTGCTCCGCCGTCTGGTCGAAAAGGGAAGGTATCCTCTTTGGTGGCGCGTTTTGATTAACGATGATGGCGAGCCCGCGGTTCGTCGGCCCCGTAGGTTTCACGGACCACGCGCTCCCCGATGGCTTTGGGGTGGAGCCGTGCTCAACCTGCTCGAGTCTCCCGTTGGTAGCCGCAGGACTACGAACGACAGGAGGCGCGTTATCAGAGGTTAGCGTGCCAGCACGCCTACGCGCCACATGGCCCTCGACAGGCTCATAAGAAGCATACTTGGCCTGTAAAGCGAGTTGCTCCTGCTTCATCCTCTCGATCCTGTGCTGCATGTCGTCATCAGGTTCTGTGTCCGACTCTTGACGTTCGGCGGTGAACCGACCCTGACGGGCAGGACCCTGACCAAAGAGAGAAGTTGAACTCGAGTTGCGACGCGATAATTCGTCTCTCAACCTCCTCTGCTCTTGCCTAACCTGCTCCTTGCGCTCCTTCTCCATTCTCCCTCTCAGCTCTACAGTCCGCTGGTAGTGCTCCTCCACCAGCCTGGATTCCTCCTGCCGGGCGAGGGTCTTGGCTCGGCGGCCATTGGCAATGTTCACACATAGCTCAATGTCCGCCTCACACGCGAGCTCGTGAAACTCTCTAATTTTATCCGTGCGGATCTCGAGTTTTCTGACCTCAAACTGTGCCTCAAACTGAGCGACAAGAGAGGGAGAAAGGGGTTTTGGCTCGGTTTCAGAATCGTTTTCGATTTCATAGTCGGACAGGTCGGACAGCGATGGAGCAACAAGGGGATAGTGGACCCGAGCAGGCTTGGAGGAGGCCTGTGACTTGGGAGCCGAAGAAGGTGTAGATGGGGTCAGAGTTTGGGGAGAGGGGGTATTGTGGGCCCGAGCATGATTGGCTTTTGCTACAGGGTGCTGGGCCGGCTTGGTGTCAGGAGGTCTTTTAGGTGGGTTGAGCGGCGGACCTCCGTTCGAGCCTTTCTCGGTAGGCTTCGACGCCGGCAAAGTGCGGGCTAGGACAGGTCCTTGATCATTCAAAGTATCCAACGGGCGTCCGGTGAAACCGCTGCTTTCAAGGGCTTGGGTAAACATGTACTCTGTAACAGGTCCAACTGCTTCATCTTCTTCCGAAATCTACCGGGTATGATGGTGAGTGGCGTTTTAGAAAACGCATGGTGAACAAGACAATACTGACAATAGAGGATATGGTAGATGAGAAAGATGAGTAATCCGAGTCTGGTGTCAATTCGTCGTCTTCAGAGTGGAATTCTTCTGGCCTGACGCATTCATATGAGGATGTACTCGACGTGCGAGACGAGGCAATTATCGGAGGGGCTATGACAGGCACCGACGTAGGCTGTGCAATAGCGCTGTTGCTGCCGTTGATCAAAGGAGTGGCGCTCTTGTTTGCAGGAAGATCTAAGGGAACGAGAGCGCTAGAAGCAATGGAAGGGTGGAGCAGCTGATGAGGGGGCGAGGGGGATGGATCGGTAATGTAGCCTTCCTCATCGTCGACGCCGAGAGCCTCTTCGACTGCTTTCATTTCTACTTCATTCATGGGATCCCAGTCGCTTTCACGCAGCTCTGCCGCTTTTAGACGGCGCTGCCACTCATCTCTGGCTTTCAAGAAGTGGGTCTCTTCAATACGACGGCGGGAGGCTTTGACAGCGGCACTGGTGACGCGGCCAGTCTGGTGAGTCAGCTGGTCCCGTTCGCGTTCCATGTCTGTTCGGGGCTGTCTGAGCCATTGCTCAAAGTCGACCCAGAGCTTTCTGACCCGCTCTGCCTTTGTGAGGCGACGCTGGAGGTCGAGGTGCTGTTGCTGTTGCTGTTGCTGTTGCTGTTGCTGTTGCTGTTGTTGTTGCTGTTGGAGGAGACGGTTACGACTGGTAAACATGGTTGGAAGGCAAGGGTGACGCTAGCGGTTGAGCCCTAGACCGAAAAAGAGAAAATGTGTGAAAAGAAAAAAGTGCAGGCCGGGATGGGAATAAAACGGGGTTTGACGGCCCTTATTTTTTGATGCCTCGTGTGAGAGAGCTTATGGTGGGCTGAGGAAAGGCGGGGCCGGGGCAGCGCGGGCTTAAGTAGGCGGCGGGAGCCCTAAGCCCAGGGTGTCGCGAGTATATGCGCTCCCATCCCCAAAATATATGCGCACTCAGAATATCATACGCACGCATACGCTTGGCGTGACGTATGTATGACTGCATAAAAGCACCTCTGCTTCTCTTGCCTCTTTCTCTTCCTCTCCCGCCATGGCCACCAACAATAGTTCAGGTGCCAACATCCTTCTCTTCATCCTCGCCTTGTACGTTCCCCACCACCCCTCTGCTCACCTTTCTGACCATGCCTCACTTTAGGTTCATCCCCCCTCTGGCTGTTTTCATCAGTGAGCACCTCGCCTCCGGCCTCGCTTTAGCATGACTGACATTCGTGTCCTGTGGGAAGAATGTGGCATCAGCGCAGGCATGTCCGTCCGTCCCCGCTTTTGCAAAATAATAATCAAATTCTCTTAGACTTTTGGATCAATATCCTACTCTGGATTTTTGGCTGGATCCCCGGCGTTATTCACGCCTGGTCCGTCCCTTTTCCGCTTCTACTACTCCGCGTGCTCACACTCCATTTTGATAGGTGGGTCATTGCAAGAAGCAGGGCGCCCTATTAGCTTCATGACCTTGGACAACAACATTTTCACGTTTTTTACGCGTTCATGTAATCCATAATTGCACAGCACCGCTGATGAAGATTGTCTGGGTATCATGGATATGTATATGAGATCAAATACATGCGAGATCCTCATTGACCTGGACGATAGCGCTTACAAGCGTGATCCCTATCACAGTAAACGAGGCTCTTACCCTTTTTTATCTAAACAAGCCTGCTGCGGTTCATTTAACTTGTTCTTAAATCGCATTCAACACGAAAACGGGTTTTTTGCTCAAGCTCCTGCTGACTCGGGCGATTTTGTCACTCCATTAAGCGCTGGTGTTTGTCTCCAACGGCCCTGTTGCTGGCATGCTGCCCTCTCACTGAAAATTACCATTTATGTCAACCGTCGTCCAGGCCACGTGGCCATGCTCATCCACGAACGTATTATCTGTGCAGACAGAGCCGAACCCAAACCACCAAATAATTCCTGCAACCTTGCCTTTGTCCAGCCTCAACAGCCAGCTTTTCAGTCGTCCATGAGGCGCACTGAAAAATATCAAGGACATGCAGAGCTAAGTGCAGTACCTCACTGGTGGCGCATCGGTAAGCTTTACCGGTTACATTTGTGAATCTGTGTTGACTCGGACATGCCAGTGCGTGTGAACATTGTCCTCGCGTATGTGGAACAACACCGACGACATCAACATCGTTAAGACGACAGGTCTTCGTGACGGGCAACTCAAACGGTTCAATAGGCATGTTCAGTTTTGCAGGTACCCAGCAACAGCACCACCTAGCTAGCGTAACAGTGTTTACTCGATATAACTGTTGTGCGCGGAAATGTACAAAAGTGCTTTCACTCAGACTCATGCAAATGCCAAGGACACAGGTGCAGAGCTAAGAACTTCACAAGTGCTGTAGGCGAAATTCACCGCCTTATTGGAAGGAAAAGTTGAAGGTCCGTATGTGATCATTATCGCTTGATGCATGGTGCATAAAATTTTGTTTTTCATCAGAACGATGAAACAGATTCCGCAGACGTGAAATTAAAGCTACGATCAAGAGCCCAATCAAAACCTGCATCACGGTCAAAGGCGTCGCGTCTGTCTCAAGCAAAAAGCAAATCTCCCAGATATTTCGGAAGAAGTATGAGATGACGTGCTAGTCTCCAACGTGCTGGGACGAATCATCCTTGTCCGCCCGCTTCCTAGGCGCGAGTAAACTGTTCACCACGTGGTTCTCGTCATCCATATCAACCACATGCGAGGTATTCGCGGAGTGAGAGAAAATAGCAGATCTGCACTTCTTCAACGGCGAAAGATTTTCCTGCCGTCCTCGAGATCACCGTGCATCTTTCGCTTCCTCGGTGTCATCGGAGTGGGTTCGAGGATACTCGGTTTGGAACGTCAGAAATGCGTTGTTATCTTTCTCTACAGAGATTCGCACGTGTTTCCTTGAGCTGGCCATCTCACTCTTCAATGCAATCAAGATTGGGGAAACGAGAAAGTGATGCCATGTTCATGCAGGGCTCGACCGTTTCAATCGCGGAGGACTGGAAAAGGAGATCCCATGGCAATAATCCTAGCAAATACACGACGCTCAGAGATGTCGAGGAGGGAGAGGCTTCTGAACTTGCCAAGGTAGAAAATAAAAGAGGATGAAGAAATATCCGGTGAACTTGCTGCAAGGCGGCATGTTTCGGAAGAGGAAGCAGAGCGTTTCGAACGTCAGGGCCAATACGTTGGAATGTCTATCTCATTTAGTCTAACGATGGGCCGCCATCGCGTGACGCTAGATCCCAGTGAGAGCCAAAGTGGGTGTACCGGTCGGCCCCAACTGGTATTTCATTCCGAACGCCCGCCTATCTCTAAATTCTCGGTCACTACAAAGAGCTCTGTATATCCGCTCCCGCCCCCGCACTCGCAACCGTATCAACAACAACGTCGGCGGCGCAGGATTCCGCTCAAGTGTCGCGACACAGGAGCCGATTGGAAGCTGGCCTTCAGGTCGGCCTCATCTGTCAAGGAGGCACGTCCATCCCGCCTCAGTCTCAGTCTCAACCTCAGTGCAAGGCCGGTGGTCATGTGTTGGTCAAGCACGAGGAAGGGCCTTCACCGCCCCTGTTTTCCCCCGCGTCTGTTAGCACCTTCCAACAAGTTTTTTCACTGATGAGCTATTGAGCTGAGTCGTCATCAACAGGAGGCCCAGGTTTCAATTTTAGGCCAGCCCTGCCAATCCAGTTGTCATCCATGGTGAGTCTCAATCTAAACATTGGATTTCAGGACAATAATGTCATTTGTGTCAGCCCTGACAATCATCATTGCCTCCATTTGCCGCCGCACTTACCCATAACGCAGCACGACCGCATCACCACCGAGCACAGTAGGACAGTTAGTCGCGCTCACAGTGCAAAATCACCCAAAATGCGACGGACAGAGTTAATTAGTGATCCACTCATACCTAGCCATCATTTCATACATTAATGCAGTTGAGGACATCATGTGGTGTCTTGGTTCGTATTTATCCTCAAAATGGACCAGAAACTTAGTTGACGCGTTTTAGCGAGCGATGATCCTGATATCACGGATGCAGTAAACGGTTTTGGCACGCGTGACGCTCATGTAAGAGCCTCTGTCCTATCAAGTGGATTAGAATATCGAGGGCGTATGACAGCAGAGACGAACACAACGAATAGATTTGCTCTGCATATGGTAATAATCTATCTTGGGCTTAAATATTGATTCATCGAGCCATTTCTAGCCATCGCAATATCTACGGGCGAAGCTATCATTTCTGTCTGCGTATCCAATTCTGAACGAAGTTCTTGACAATAAGGAAGTCCTTATACATTACGGATACCTCTCTATACTTTCCAGAGAAGAACAAAATGACACCAAGGAGGGATGCTCCACAGAATATGAGTGGATAAACCCAGTGCTCGAACGCGAGAAAACTTGACTCGAATACGGCAATAATGAAAAAGACGGTACCGTCCAGATGAAGATGCTCGCACAGCACGAGCGTGTCGTCAAAGTACTTGACTGGGCGCCACCCAGTTACGTAGGGATCGCTGCACCGGACGGCGCCTCGGCCGGATATGATGATGCTGCCTGCGTGGAAAGCAATGGCGAGGAAGGAGAACAGCAACACGGAATGCCGTTGCCCAACTCGATGCCTAACATGTGTCGGGTATTCATGATAAGAGAGGCATGTGTGACGATGAGGGAGCTGGCAAATGTGGACTGATGAATTAAAGTTCTCAGCATTTGGCCGCAAGGTTTGATCATAACGGTACGTACCAATGCAATTTGGACGTTGAATTGGTGCATTCGATGCTGCTCTTTTCAACTACGTCCATTGGATCAGTGCCATGTATTTCACGAGAACGGTGTAACTCACCATCGGCTTTGACAGAGATCATAGAAGCAGTGCTGTTAAATGTAATATTCCTTTTTATCGGAGGATTATCCATATTTCAAGGCGAGTTCTGGACAACCTTTAAGACCTCTGAGATACCGACCTTGGGTTTCTCCATTGGTAGAGGCTATAGTCGCTCCTGCTTTTGGCGGGTAAATCTCATCTTCACGCATAGAAGAGGAACATACCGGACTTGGATGACAGAGAGACGGAAGAGACGTTTCCAGCATGCGCTTCTTGATTCAATGTAGCAGTCTCAGCGGAAGATATAGTACTTCGCGGGCCAGGCATGATGAGAATTTGGTACGATGCTTTATTCTCGGAGACTGTCCTTTATAGATATTCCATGCACATTTCACGAGGCATCCACGTGTGTGCATAGGATTCCTCATCGCAAAGAATCACGTCTCAAATGGCATTAGCCGTGAAGAATACGAGCACATATGTGTGATCTACGCGCTGTGCAACTCTTGATGTGATCATTGACAACGTGAATGCCATTTGGCTCCAGTCCGGGCTTTGGGGGTATAGACAGGAAATGAGGAATCTCTAATTCCATTACCTTCTCCAGCGCTTCCTGATGCAAAGGAGATCTTTTGGCGCACAACGCCATCACGCGTCTATCATAAGGTAGCTGCACCATTTCTCAAAAGACCCAACCGGGTCTGGCGGAGGCATAGGAGCGTGAGGGGTTATCGTGGTGAATGGAGAGCCTCGCCGAAGGAGTAGGTAGTACTCATAATTATCTACGTCATGGCAGGGACCTTCGTCCCCATGTTTTTGAGGTCCGACGAGTTTAAAACTCCGATTGAAATTAGCACCTTGACTAGCACACTGATCTACATCTGGACAAAATGATACCACTTCCTCCACAAGCTGGTGCTATCCCCCTTCCCCCTGCTCCTCAAGACCCACCTGTTTTGGCAGATGTTGTACATGCAAAGTACTACAAAAGGAGTGTTGAGGTAGCAAATGGTGAGTGTTGTTTGCTTGTTCTTCAACCCTGACTGATGACCATATATAGCAACTCACACACCCAATGGACCCACATGCAATGATGCAGCCAGGGCTGATATCTATAAAATGCAAGTAGTTATTGCTCACTCAGCTGGCAGTATGTTCATGCACTATTCTGAAAGAGTCACTGTCTGATTGTCATTTGAGATACTACTCCACCATGGTTTTTACCAGCACTAAATGCAGCATTGACTGAACACCTTACCCCAATCAAAGTTACTCTTGCAAAGGTTAGTGCACTGCACAATCCATGATCAGACAGCTTGATACATGTAGACACAAAATATGCTCCTTCATGATGGTCAATCCTGCCCTTTTGACATTGTATCCTTCCCAGATGGCTCCATGCCAAATGCTCCACCAGTTAGTTTTCTTGACATCATTCTAATCCCTGCATACTTATCTATATTGGAAGCATAACTTGCCACCATTGACCAATGCAGCAATCATTGCTGGCCTAAATCCTGGTCAGCTTGATGCTTATTGCAATGGGTATGTTGGTGTGGGTCATGGCTTAGTGGGAGCAGCAAGGCAGGCTGCTATTGCACAGGCAATTGGGTGTACAGTTACTTGGTAGTCTACACAAGGCTGTGAATAGTACATAGCTTCTGCAAACCAGGACATGGCACACCAACATAAGTAGTGCCATCAGGTAGCTGCACCATTTCTCAGGAGACCCAACCGAGTCTGGTGAAGGCATAGGATCGTCTCAGAGGAGTTATCGCCGAAGGAGGAGCACGTCTTGCGGGACCTTCGTGCCCTACCCTAGCGTCCAGACCATCACCTTGACCCTGACCACATTCCTATACATAACCGAGACCTTTCCCGTCAGCAGGGCAATCCCCACGAGCGCCGTCACGCCACAAAACACAGCTGGGTAGATGATCGAGTCCGACAAGACAAAGCTCAACTCAAGCATCGTGGCACCAAACACGAGGGTGCCAGAACTGCTCGCACGTGGTGAGGGTGCGATGGAAGTAGGCAAGTGTGCTCCTTGATCAGGGTATGGTTCGAGCAGAGCGGCCCGCCCGGAGATGAGGATGTTGAAGATGTGGAGGGCCAAGGCGAACAGTGAGAGCAAGGCGCTTACGTTGAAGAGGCGTTGGGGGTATGCGCCTTCGATTTGGAGGGATTTGCTGAGGCCAACGAAGGAGACGGCGAGAGAGGCGGTAAATGTAGACTGTCATGCGTATTATTAGACTTCGACTCTTTTTTTGGCTATGGGAGTAGAACGACATACGATGAGGAGTTGCATGTTGAATTGTTGCAACAGGATTTCGTACGTTTTCTCCTCGATATGAACGTGTTCATTTGTGGTTCCTGTGATCCAGACTCGTCAATAAGCGCCTAGTGTCAAGGGAGCCAGCGTGTACCTTGGCCTTGTGGAAACTTGGAGTCGAGTCGTGCTTGGAGTACACGCACGTTTTGAACATAGCCATCAAAGAAATCGTCGAGATGTTTCAGGTGCGTGTGCACATGCGAGTGGGCCTCTTCAGTAACGGTATCAGCACCTGATGCTTCTGCGGACCAACCTTCAGTGCCGCCCTCTAACGGAATAGAGCACACGAACCTGACAGCCTGGCTTTCCTGTCGTTGTCCCCGTGGAGAGCCTTGATCTGTTGAATATGAGAGGTCAACAAGGTCCCCAACTTGGACTCTAGCGGCGAAAGACATCGGCATCTTGCGGGGATGCAGTTGGGTGCCAGCCTCGACATCCTCATCCACTCGGTCGTCGTCCGCTGTGCGAAGAAACAAGCCAAGCACCATACCTCGTCTGCCTCAAGCTGAATGGAGACCGCGCGCAGACCATCAAGTATTGAATATCGGAGCTTGCTCTGGCGTCAAATCGGCAAGAACGAGCTGTCTGCACCAGTGAAGAGCCGGGCGAGGAAGGGAGGGTCCAAAACCATTGTCATCGTCACCGTCATCGTCAACCCCAATTTCTTCTTCTCCTCTCCCTCCCGCATACACACGGCACGTCTCCAACCCCACGCCACGCGGCTCCGACGGAGCCCAACGCCGCTCCACAAGTATCCGCCATCCCACCACCTTCGGACGCGGTCCTTGCCACCTCTGCCCATACGCATCCCGCAATATGCCCCCGCGAGGGATCCACCCTTCCCTGGAACGGCGCAGAGGGTGCTGAATGACAGCTGCAGCGGCCATCATGGCATGGCGTTCAGTTGGCAACTGAGTGTCATCGATGGTGTATCAGCAACGACGATGACAAGCAAATGGATGAAGGTTTGGCAGAAAGTTCTGAGGTGTCGATGTAAACTGTATGCGTAATAGTCTCCTAAAGCAGACCTAACAACAGATGACAATCGATCTGTTACGTAATCTTGAAGAGAGCAAAGCCTGGCAGGTGGCTGTTCTGCCGATCGTGTGTGGACGCCCGGCAGACACCTGCAAGTGAGCGGTTTTTCCCTGCCTTGCGCATGACGGAACTGATGGAATCTGCTAGCCAATGTTTACAACGTATGTCAGTACGAATCACGCCGCGTGCAGCATAAAAGAAAACCATCGACAGTGGTCACGACGGGTATATCTACGCATTCCTTTCCTCTTGGTGCATAGCCTTGTTCTCTTTCCTCTGCTATGATCACAATGCTGTGATATTTATCCCTCTTTCCTGGTAACGTCATATTTATTAACATCACCACATATCATCCGAGTATCGCCATTGATTCCAAGGCAAACTCGCCTCCTCGAGTGCTGCCTCACAAAACTCTACATCTTAGGTCATGACTGGGTAGATGTGGGCATCAGGAAACCCGTTGTTCTTGATGCGTGGTAAGAGCCAGAAGAAGGGTGTCGCGTACGTGACGTCCAAGGAGTCCATCTTGCCTGCACCGCCAGTGAGGAGGCCGATGCCAGTAGTGTTACCGTTCTTTATGACTAAGAGGCAAGGTTCACCATTGCAGTCGAGCATATCCGGGTTGCGCATCTGTTCTTCCTGTATGAGTTCCCGAAGCTCGAGGAGGCGGCCATTCGGATAATGAAAAGACTTGGTGGCGTCAGTCTTAGCTGAGACTTTCAGTGGATGATGATCTCGCTTAGTCCACGTGCTCACTCCATTTTGTTAATCTAACTAGCCTCACGACCTGGACAACGACATTACGCGCTCATGTAATCCATAATCGCACAGTACCGCTAATATACATTGATCAAGATTGTCTGGGTATCATAGATATTGTATATGCATGAGATGAGACTAGTGATGGCAAAGACACGCGACATCCTCATTGACCTAGAAGACAGCGCTTACAAGTATGATCTTTATCACAGTAAACGAGGCTCTCACCCTTGTTATCCAAACAAGCCTGGCTGCTGCGGTTCATTTATCTTGTTCAGAATCGCATTCAGCCCCCTCACCACTGCACCCGCACCCTCCTTCACCCGCACCTGATCCTCCTCAATCACCTTGGCCAAATACTTGGCGTCAAATTTGTCCGGGTGCCATCGCTTGATATGCTCCTTCAAACGGTCCTTATCCGACTTGTGGTCCTTGTCCGGGTATACCCTAGAGAACAGGTACGCGTAGATCCCTGATTCGCTGATATCCTCCACGCTCTTGGGCCGCCTCGCCATCGGCCACGGGAAAGTGTCCCACCGGAGAACCTCAAACGTGTTCAGATCCTTCCACCGCGCCTCGTGCGTCTGGTACAGCTGCATCAGGTCCTTGTCGCTCAGCTTCTTGTTGATCTCGCTCGCCCGCCGCTGGTTCTCTAGCTTTTCCTGCTCGCGCCGGAACCTCTCTTGCTGTTCCTTGGCTTGCTCGGCCTGTCTCCGTGCCCACTCACTCTCCGTGAAAGAGGGTGGCGCTGTCGGCCCGCCACCGGCCCCCGATGCTGAGGCCTTGGGTTTCGGCGTCGGAGTAGATGTAGGTATAGATGACGATCCGGATGTGCCAGATGGAGTGACGGGGGACGTGCCGTTGCGTGCTGAGCTACCAGCAGAAGGAGACGAAGGAGATGCGGAAGATGATGCTGTTTTCCACGCAGATCCAGCCGCAGACGTCCAAGTAGAGGCGCTCACCGAACCCTGACGTTGTGGTGCATTCGGTCGGCCAGATGAAAGAGGAGAGCCAGGGGTGGTGGGCGAAGACGAAGTAAAAAACCCGGCGTCGCCATATCCATACTGATGCTTCCGTTCTTCCCCTTTGCGTTTCTGAATTTCCTCCCTCTGCTTATCGTACGCGCCTTGCTGTGCACTTTCGTTCCGCCTCTTCTCCCATTCTCTTCGCATGACTTCTTCGTGGATGCGTTCCTGCTCCTTACGCCACTCCTCCTCTTGTCGTCTCCGTTTTTGCTCCTCTTGCTGTCGTCTGGCTCCTTGTTCCCTTCGGCGTTCTTCCTCCTCTTGACGCCGTGCTACTGCCTCCGCTTCTTCCCTCTGCCTCCTTTCCTCTTCTTGACGCCGTGCTGCTGCTGCCTCCGCCTCTTCTCTTTGCCTCCTTTCCTCTTCCAAATGTCGTGCTATTTCCTCTTTTCTCCGTTTTCTTTCCTCCTCTTGAAGTCGCGCTACTTCCTCCTCTTCCTCTCTCCGTTTCCGTTCCTCCTCCAGGCGCTGTTGCTCCTCATCTCTTCGTCTCTTTTCTTCCTCAAGACGTCGTCGTTCCTCCTCTATCAACTTGAGTTCAGCTTCCAGCCGCTGTTGCCGCTCCTCATCTCTCCGTCTCTTGCCTTCATCTCTCCTCCGTCGTTCCTCCTCTGAGCGTTGTCGACGCTCCTCCTCCCGCCTGGCTGCTTCCTCACGTTTGGCTTCCTCACGCCGTCTGGCCAATTCTTCCTCTTGTCTACGGGCCTCTTCTTCCCGCTGTCGTTCAGCTTCTTCCTCCAAGAGACGCATCTTCTCCTCTTCATAGCGACTTTCCGCCTCTCGGCGTAAAAGCTCCTCCTCACGTCTCTTCAGCTCCTCCTCCCGCCTGCGTATCTCTTCTGCCTTCTTTCTGATTTCGGCAGCCCGTTTCAGAGACTCTTCTTCCCGCCTCCCGACCTCTTCTTCCCTGCGCTCCGTTTCCTCCTCTCTGCGACGCGCTTCCTCCTCCAACCGCCTCGCCTCTTCTTCCATCCGTTTGACCTCGAGCTCCTTGCGTTTGGCCTCTTGCTCCTTCCTGTAAGCCTCCCTCTCCTTGCGCCTTGCATCCAACTCTTTCTTCTTGATTTCGTCCTCCTTTTTCCTCGCCTCTTCTTCCTTGCGCAACGCCTCCTCTTCCTTGATCTTCGCTTCCACCTCCTTCAGTCTGACTTCCTCTTCTTTTCTCCTGGCCTCTTCCTCCTTCCGCCTGGCATCCTCTGCCTTTCGCATGGCGTCCTCCTCCTTCCTCTTTACTTCCTCTTCTAGGCGCCTGGCTTCCTCCTCCTTCCGCCTGGCCTCTTCGTTCAATCTCTTTGCCTCCTCTTGCGACCTCCTCGCATCCTCCTCCTTTATTTTCGCCTCTTCTTCTTTCCTCCGTGCCTCTTCCTCCGTCCTTCTGGCCTCCTCTACAGCCCGCCTCGCCTCCTCTTCCTGCTTTTTGATCTCTTCCATCTTCTCCCTCACTATCCTCTCCGCCTCTTCCCTCTTGATAGCTTCCTCCCTCTCGAGCCGGGACAACTCTTCATAGCGCAGCCTGATCTTTTCCGCTTCAGATTCGGGAACGTGATCATTCCTGCGGTGGTCGCTGCCGGAATCTCGCCCGCCAAAGCTATGGACGCGGCCTTGGAGGGTGTAGGACGATGGGGGGGTGTAGACCTCGTACGAGGTCCGTTCGGGAGAAGGACGTGGAGGAGGGCCGTCGACGTGTTTTGTCCAGTCGCGCCAGCTCGGGATGCCGTACTCGTCTCCGACCGGGCGAAGCTGTTGTGGTCCTCTGGTGGTGATGGGGATGCTTGTGGAGGAGGAGGAGGAGTTGTATGAGCGTTGATAGGCTATGTGCCATGTTTAAATTATCAGAAATGGGTGGTTATTAAAGGCACAGCCTGACAGACCTTCACTGTAGGGTGCTGGGTGCCCTGCGTCATAGTCGTCCACCGACCTGTTGTTGTTGCTCGAAAACGACGTTCCGCGCGCAAGCGGGGGACGGGCAAGCTCTGGAGATTGCCGGCGGTAGCTCACATACGAGTCGTCCGCGAACGGGCCGGGGGGAAAAAACGGGCGGGAGTGGTGGTCCCTGTCCCTGTCCCTGTCCCTGTCCCTTTCCCTGTCCCTGTCCCTATTATCTCTGTCCCTGTCCCTGTCCCTGTCTCTTTCCCTGTCCCTGTCCCCCCTCTCTCTGTCCCTGTCCCTATTATCTCTGTCTCTGTCTCTGTCTCTATCTCTATCTCTGTCTCTGTCGCGTGGTGGGTGGTGACTGCCCGTCCACTGGTCCTCGACGTCGCGGTACTCGCGGGATATGCTGCCCATGCGTGACCGCCTCCCGGGCGCGGGATACCAGTCCTGGATGTAGCGCCCATTGTCCTCCCTCTCTCGCTCGCGGTCGATGATGCCGTTGAAGGACGCCTTTGGGACGATGGGCCGGTGGGCGTGTACCGTCGAGGCAGAGCGGTAGGAGGGGTAGTCCCTGGGGTCGTCCGAGGCACCGTATCGCAGGTCGATAGATTCCGTTGTAAAAGAGGACTTGGAGCCGTGTCTTCTGGGCGACTTGTACGCGAACGGGCGGTCGTCGTCCGCGAGGGGCGAGAGCTTGACAGAGGCGGAACGTTGAGGTGGGTAGTACGGTCCTGGAGGACGGTCCGACGACGATCGGACGGGAGGTGCAGAGTTGGGTGAGGGTTTGGGACCACCCATGATGGGAATGGACATGTCGTCCCAGCGCTCGGTTGGGTCGGTTGCCATTTGCAAGGTTCGGCTCTGGTGCTGGCGTTCCTTTCCCTTGAGTTCCTTCGCCCTCTCTTTGTCGGACAAGGACGATGGCGTTCCAGGCTGTTCAATGACACTTTCCCTCGGCGTCTTGTCGTGGTCGACAACACTGTCTGGCCGCTCGGGGATAGTCTCCGCGGTCAAAGAACGGATGCTCGTGGAACCGACGGAGCGCTGGCTGGCGGTGCTACCCCTCCGGGCGAGACCACGTCGGGAGTTGGCAGCCTCTTCTTCTGCAGGGACATTGGGCCGCCAGATTTCGTGCTTCACAGGCGAGGCAGAGACATATCGCTCCGTCCCTGTCCGTGTTGGACGCTCTGAAGCGCGTGTTCCTGGCCGATCGTCCTCCGATCGATCCAGAATGGGTGATCTGTCCACAGACGGACGAGATTTGGTAGGAGAAGGATACATGGAGCTTTCGGGTTCGTCCGGGACGGGCCGAGCCCATGGTTCGTAGTACATGGCATGACCTTCAACACTGGGAAAGTAGGCGGCGTGACGATATTCCTCCTTAGCGGAATC
This sequence comes from Amanita phalloides, assembly GCA_032173475.1. Taxonomy (NCBI): domain Eukaryota; kingdom Fungi; phylum Basidiomycota; class Agaricomycetes; order Agaricales; family Amanitaceae; genus Amanita; species Amanita phalloides. The sequence continues at coordinate 240,933 of JAENRT010000015.1, read as the reverse complement.
GGACTGACGTCGGACACGAGGTGGTGGGCGTTCATCTCTTAGTTGCGAGGCCTTCTTTTGTTCGATTTCTGGAGGAAGAGGCGGTGGATTGTATTCTGGTACGGTTATCGTCCGTTGAGAGATATGAATAGCAGGCTCGTTGGATCTGGCATTCTGGCCGTTGGTCTGATCTGGAGGGTCGGCATCAGGACTAGAAGGTTTGTAGCTCTCGAAAATCTTGCGATGCTCTCGCATCAGAGCGTCCTTCCACTTGTCGTCGATGGGCTGGCCCGCGGCCCATCTGCGCTGCTGACGTTCGAGCTCGAGTTGAGTGTGATATTCTTCGGCACCGAGAGCGCGAATCCTGCCAATTTCCAGCTTTTGATTCTCCTTGAGACGGGCACGCTCATCATCGGATCGGACTTCCTGCAGGCGGCGTTTGTAGAGGTCTTCGGCGTCTTGATAAAGCTTCTGGAGGTTTGTATTTATTCGCTCCTTGATCTGGCGCTTCCACTCGTCTGTGGGTTCTGTATCGGAGAGAGCATTAGCAGGAGCGGGGGAAGGGGCGACAAACTCGTGAGCATGGGAAGTGGAGAGGGACATTGAACACCGTCAGCCGGCGGCGTATGTCGTTTGGACGCTGGAAGCCTCAGTTAGCGGTGATGGCAGACCCTGGCTCGATGATGGCTGGACCTGGCAGCCTCAAGGCTCGAATTCGCAAGCTGCCTCATGTTGTTTAGCATGAGTTCTAGAAGATGACCAAACTCACCGCACATCCGCTGGCGCTAACTGGGTTGTTGACTCATCCGTCCGCCCCATTTGTTTTCATGCCACGCGATTGGCTTCCCATCGTCGCCTGTCCCGTCGATTTCCCACTTGAAATCGTAAGCACAAACCTGACTTTTTCCGACTCTTTTCTGACTCTTGTCACTGGCAGTTCGATTCCGCTGCTTCTCAATTGATTCAACACCCAGAATACAATTCCACTCTTATCCTTAGATCAGATCAATTATTCTTTTCACTTTCCCACTTTCCACCTGCCATCCCACTCTTCCCACAATATCACCCCGTTAGATACATCCGCCGTAGACTGCTTGCCCGTAGACCCAGCCGCGACGCCTCCATCGACCAATTCTGCTCCTTCCATGCTTCACAAGGCTGCACGGACCCCTCTCTCGTCGTTTTGACCCCCATACTGGACCCCGGCGCTTCTCTTCCCTACTACCATCCAGCCGTCCACCATCTTGCTTTTCATTACATTTCTTCCCCACAGTCTCCAATCCTTCGTATAGATGCCCTTCCTTTAGACGGCACACCCACTGATCCCTCTTCTCGCCTTTACCGGACATGCTTGGCGCTCCTCGAAACTCTGCATAGGTACGGACGGGGCGCAATGACGAACTATAAAAAGAGGGTCATTCTTGATATTCTGGTCCCTCGTGAACCATATCAAGATCTGTATCTCATCATGCGAGAACGACATAAACATCTAATTGACACTTGGCAAGAAGTGACAGACCCTCTCAAACATGTTTTCGAGGTGCGAATGTCGTTCTGCTACTTGTCACGACGTTCTGAGTCTGGGCTTCAAGGATATCAGCATTGCAACGTATCTGATGCTGCTTTGGAAAGAGACCTATGCAGGAACCCAGCCAGTATCAGAAGACGCGGAAGACGTCGAGCCGTGGAGGACTTGGCCTCGTCCGCCGAATGGGTTTCTGGACTTTGGGCAAGTCTCTTGACCCAACCCAACACCGCCATGTCTTACTCTCCTTAGTTGTGGAAATGGTCTCCTTACGCATATATTGAGCGCAGAAGGGTACCAAGGGCATGGCATAGACCTTCGATCTCGAAATTCATGGTCACATTATCCACCAGAGACACAATCCCACTTGCATGTCTACACTTTCAATCCTCTCCTAGAATTCAACATCGATGGCGATCCATATTTCAATCCCGGTGTGTTTATTATCGGAAACCATGCCGACGAGCTCACTCCATGGATTCCCGTCGTATCGACCCTCATATCTGCCTCTGGATACCTGTCAATACCTTGCTGCCCATGGAGCTTTGACTCCAAGTACGATCGCTCATCAACACCTCCGTATCCCATACCCGACCCCGATTTTGTCCAAAGTCTCAACCTAGGCGGGTTCGGGAACAACGAGAGCTCGTATTCCATGTACCGTATATGGCTGGCTTCGCTGAGCTTGCACTGCGGATGGCAAGTTGAATGCGAGAGTTTGCGGATTCCAAGTACCCGAAATTGGGCCATAATCGGTATGAACGAACGTATGTACCTCCTTCCAAGTGGATATCTGACGCTTCTCTCAGGTCGGAGGCGTTCAACTGTGCTTGGTGAGCGAGAGACGCTCTTGAATGCGCAGGCGATCATGAAAAATGTACGCGATCGAGGAATTTACAAAGCCAGGGTTCCTGAAGGTCGAGGTCATTGACTGCGAGAAATAAGTAGCATATCTTAGTGGTATAACTGACGTCCGCCGTTTGTGATCAAAGCCTTCATACTTATTCAACACAAGGTTAACATAGTGGTATACAACTTGGTGATTTCCTCCTCATTTACACTGTGCCACATCTGGAAATCTTGACTTCTTTCCTAACCGCACCAGATTGGGACCCCAACTTCTCGACGTTCTTCACAATATCCATGCCTTCGACAACCTCGCCTGCTTAAAGCTTAAACCCGTGATAAGATAAGACAAGAGAAGCTACACACCGAAGACGACATGGGCACCGTCGAGCCAAGATGTCACAACGGTGGTGATGAAAAATTGTGATCCGTTGGTGTTCTTGCCGGCGTTGGCCATCGACAAGATACCGGGCTTGGTGTGCTTGAGACTGAAGTTTTCATCTGTGACGGGCGTCAAATGTCAGATGACGACAAAAGTGTTGTCGGTGATTCGAACCTGGAAATTTGTCGCCGTAAATGGACTTGCCACCGGTCCCGTTCTGCTTGGTGAAATCGCCGCCCTGAAGCATGAAGTTGGGGATGACACGGTGGAAGGGGGAACCTTGATATCCAAATCCGTGCACGCCCGTGGCCAGTTCACGGAAGTTCCTGGCGGTTTTGGGAACGACATCATCGTACAGTTTGAAGACGATACGACCAAAGGGCTGGCCGCCGACTTGGATTTCGAACTAGACATGAGATTAGCAAACTCAAGGCAGGGGTATTGCCGCTTATCGAGACGCACGAATACGTTAGACATGGTTGTCAGACTTCAGGTCGATGGCTGTGAAGTCGGCGCCTTATAAATGCTTGGGCGTTACTGTGACCGATCTCATCGATCAATCAGTCTAAGATTATGGGCTTATCTGTTATCTACATCACACGTTCGTGCAGAAGCTTCTTGAATGTTTCAATGTTCCTGTGGCACATTCTCAGCGCTCAACAATGTGGATACGCATCGCATGGGGTACATATCTCAATCCACATGGGCCACGGAGAAATTATATTCCCCTATTCATCCCATTTAAACTCAGCGTCTCGGCTAGAGAAATGCCATTTTTCGGTAGCAGCGTGCCTGTGACAAACAACCGTAATCAAATGACATGGACGAATGTCTGTCCTTCTCCCATTTCACATAAAGATTTTAGAGGACATTCATGATCCTGCAACTAGCGAATTACTCGTCATTGCCCGCGGTCTGGGACTGCGACGGATCATAAGCACCTTGTTGAAAATCTATGATTCTCCCAAGAACCTTGTTTTGTTGATCAATGCCACGCAAGACGAGGAGCATGGCATAGCAGAAGAATTGAGCATCCAAGGATGTCACAACCCCGGCCTTCGCACGATTGGACATGAGACTGGGAGTAAAGAAAGGTCAGTCCTGTTCTGCGTTCAGTTCCAAGGCTTGCTCAATTTCTCTATTTTAGACACGCCATTTACAAGGGTGGCGGTCTTATATCCGTTACATCCAGGATTCTCGTCGTCGATATGCTCCAGTCTGATATCCCGACGGACCTTATAACAGGGATGGTTGTCCTTCACGCAGATAGGTCAGGGCGCAGACTACGTCTTCGACTTGCAGCCTACTCAACATGTTCAGGATCTCGCCGTTGGTCCTCGAAGCATTTATTGTACGGTTATATCGTGAAAAGAACAAGACCGGTTTCTTGAAAGCCTTCAGCGACCAGCCTGAGCATATCACTAGTGGGCTATCGCCTCTGAGAAACATCATGAAGGAGTTGCAACTCCGGAAGGTGCACGTTTATCCGAGGTGAGCATGAGATATGCCCTTATTTCGTGCATGCCATGACTTCTGACAGGTTCCAGGAAGACATCAAAAAATCCCTAGAACGGCGACGAGCTGATGTCATCGAACTGTCCCAAGAAATGACCGAACACATGTCTGACATACATCATGCTATTATCCAATGTATGCGATCAACTCTCTCCGAGTTGAAGAAGTCAAACACAACTGTGAGTGAACGTCGTCTACGTGAGCTACTTCATGATGACAACTGCAAAAAAAAAAAAAAAAGCTTGATCTGGACGAACTGAACGTCGAGAACGCTTACTTCCGTTCGTTCGATATAATCGTACGGCGTCAATTAGATTCCATATGGCATCAAGTCGGGTCAAAAACGAAGCAGATGGTCAAGGATCTTTCAACACTTCGGCAACTTCTTTAGTAAGCACAAGTTTTCAGCATGTTTTGTTTTTGTCGCCCTGACCGCCGTTAGCTATCTCATGACTTACGATCCCTTACAATACCACGCTTATTTGGAAACGGTCATTGCATCCAATTCCAAAACTCCTTCTGGAGGCACACGACAGCACCAATCTCCCTGGTTGTTTACTGATGCAGCCAACGTCATATTTAAATCTGCTAAACGTCGCTGCTATCTCATGACCTCTCCTCAGATAGGCGAATCGGCTGCTCCACCTCCTGTTATTGATTTGTCCAACGATGATGATGCTTGGGAGGCCCTCGATGAAATAGAAGGTCACGCGGCTGACACGGATAAGGGTAAGCAAAAGGAGACAAGACCAAATTGGCTGCCGGATGGTATGGAACCAGTCCTTGAAGAACTGCCAAAATGGGAGCTTCTGTCAGAAATTCTATTGGAGATTGAAGGAGATATCATAAGACAGGAAATGAATCGTAAATCTTCAAGCCAACGTACGTAGCCATTTGCGGAGATCGTTATGCAGTATTTGACTCTTGCATACCAGAGAATATGGCATCCAACATAATCGTCGTCATGACATCATCTACCCGGTCTTGTCAATCAATTCGCGACTTTCTGTCTACGATGGATCGTGAAGCCCCTCGGGGCGCTAAAGGGAGAAGGATGTTGATGAGGAGTCTAAGCAGTTATTTATGGTGGAAAAGGCACTTGAGTCAGCACAAGTTAGAGACTCAAGCTCAGCATGCGCAGCAATCATCGAGAGCGGGTAGCAGTTCGGCCAGCGCCAACAAAGACCGAGGAATCAGCGCAGCCTTGAAGAGAAAAGATAAGGTTTTGGCGGACCAGGCGAGCAGCAGGAGGCGGATGAGAGGAGGTGCTCCTGCGGCAGTATCGAAGCGTGCCGCGGCGAAGTCCACCAATATTCAAGGTGCTGAGGAGCTCCAAGAAGAAGCTGACCGGATTGCGAATCTGTAAGTTTTCGTTTGTGCTATTCAAAGGACGTTGAGATGATAATTCTTTGCAGTCTAGGTCCCCAGGATACAGAGACAGCATCTTTCAATGGCATCATCGATTTGACGGGGGACGATATCATCATTGAGCCTATCGCGGAAGAGGATACTAACTATGGTCTACTCGTGCCAGAAGAAACAGTCATTATCAGGGCCTATTCAGATGATTCGGACGACAGAATGCTTGCTGAGCTCCAGCCCAAATTTATTGTCATGTTTGAACCATGCATGGAATTCGCAAGACGTATCGAGGTAAGTCGACCATCGTTCCCGTTAGCTAGCAAATCAACAATTCTTTGTTTAGGTTTATAGAAGCTCGCGTCCAGGCCTCGGCGTGAGAGTGTACCATATGGTTTATCGCGATTCGTGTGAGGAACACAAGTACCTAGCTGGGATCAGAAAAGAGAAGGAGTCATTTGAACGGCTCATCAAGGAGCGCGCAGTACGTGATTCGGTTTTTTTTATATCTATTAATGACCTACGATCGTGTATCGCCTTGTAGACAATGCTTATCCCTATTTTTGAGGACCGGCGGGACGGTGCAGGCAGCGATCTCATCAGGACCATCAGTTCACGCATCGCGGGTGGGCGGAAAGAGTTGAGCACCGAACCATCACAGGTGCGTTGTAATCTTCCTGGTCCTAAGATCACCCTATCTTGACATCATCCTCATAGGTCATCGTTGATATGCGAGAATTTAGATCTACGCTGCCATCGTTACTGCATGCATCTAATCTTATGATCATACCCGCAACGCTTACGGTTGGCGATTATATATTGTCGCCTGATATATGCGTTGAACGGAAGAGTTTACCTGACCTTGTATCAAGTTTCAACAGCGGAAGATTGTGGGTGCTTTTGGTTGTGCAATAAACTTGCGTCTTAATGGAAATATCTGCAGATACACTCAGTGTGAAATGATGTCCGTTCATTATAAACACCCTGTACTCCTAATCGAGTTTGAAGAAGATAAGGCGTTCACGCTTGACGTAAGTTTCCTGATAGGGTATCGTGTTGTGTTAGTAATGAGTTGCTATCACAGTTGATTTCCGACATGAAATCTTATGTCAAGCCCACGGGTAAATATCCAGTAAAAAACAAAACAAATGGCGTAATCGATCATGATTCCACATTGTCTATCCAATCGAAGATAGTCCTGCTGACGCTCTCATTTCCGCGGGTGCGAATCATATGGTCTTCTTCGCCATATGGGAGCGCACAGATTTTCAACGACCTTAAGATGAATAACCCTGAGTCTGATCCTAAGAAGGCGATTGTGATTGGTGCCGACGACGATCCAGACGCAGGTGCTGGTTTTAATATGGCTGCAGAAGAGTTACTGCGCAGTTTGCCAGGAATCAACGACAAGAACATCAAGTATGTCATGAAAAGGGTCAAGACTGTCCGTGAACTATCTGAATTGAACTTGGGTCAAGTGCAGGACATATTGGGTGTGGGACCTGGGAAGGCATGCTGGGAGTTTATGCATCGTGGCGAGCGGTGACGATAGACATGCGGGTGCCACCACTCGTGTCTTCATCTTATCCTATTTTTGATTATTCACAAGCAACGCCAGTTGGTTCAATTTGCATGGGACAATAAGTCTTGAAACACGGTGACGACGATTATCACTGACACGACGACTGACAAGGTTTACCCAGCCTGCATATAAACTCTGCAATTCAGCGTCCCTGTGAACCAACCACGTGCGTGGCAATATGGAGGCGCTCATTAGCAGTTGGATTGTCACACGCACATTAACGTCTAATGATGTCAGTGGACGACTCGGACGAGCAACCTCAACAAGTTAGCCCCCTCTAGGCAACAGCTGGGGTCAGGTGAACAAGAAGCCGAATTTCGGGCAAAGTTCAGCATTTTACACATCATAATGGCCCTTTTGTTCTCATACGCAATATATCCATAAACTGGCATCTTGCGAGACGCCGATTTGATAACGATATTAACCCCGTTTACGGTTATGCTTTATAGTCTTCCCGGTCCTCTATCTTTGAAGAACGAATCCGCCGCCTGCCCCTCTTACTCCTGCTAGGGCATGCCGGAATGGAGGACCTAGATTTGGTCCAACTCTACGAAATAAGTCAAAGGGACTTTGCAATGAGAGGTATGTTGTATTTGATTTTCCCAGTTATTGTGCCGTCTGAGTTGTAGTGATAAGTGGCAGCACTGACTTTATTGTTCTACGATCATGGTGAGATCCACAGTGGTTTAGAGTGTTCGCTACTGATCTGACTTGTTTGCAGCATTGACTCTTACAGATGAGGTGAGCACCCACCATCCTTGTACGATCGCGATGTTAATCTGAACTTTTAGGTGGAATTGTTCTGGGTACGGTCAAATTAACTCCAATACCACCGTTTCTTCATTGCCTTTAGACGAAACCATGGACGATAGTGACGTACTTGTTCTTTTGGGTAGGCAATTGGATAGTCTGCTCCGATCCTTTGTTAACATTCCTCGTGAACGTGAAGAGCAGATATGGCGGCCTTGCGATGATACTGTATGGTGTACTATACTTCATTGCGTTGGACATTGTTAACATATTCTCATTCCTAGATCTGGCTTTTTCCGTGCGTAACTCAAGTAACTCGTTATCTGCGAATTTTGACCTTCGGCACTAGTCTTGTTTGGAAAAGGAACTATCAATGTACGTTGTTGACATCCGTCTGCGCTCACGAGCTCACGATCGCGCCAGACGTTCGTATCGTTCCCGTATCTTGCGAGGCCTATCCCAACTGAACTTGTTTTTAGATGTGAGGAAGGACCTCTCTGCGAAGATGGCTTCTGATCTCTTTCCTTGGAGCCAGGCGCGGGTTGGTTTATGATCGAGACATGGCTCGGCATCTTATCCCTATGGGCAGTAGAGAGTGAGTACCATGGATGAGAAGTAAAAACTGTTGCTGAAACAACTATATTATGCAACCAGTAATGCTGCAATTGAGGTTATTCGCACTGTATAATTGCTCACGTCGACTTCTATTCTTCGTAGGGTCTATTTTCACCCTATATGTACTTTCTTTCGTTGTATTATGCGTGCGCACATCGTATCAGCAGCATGGAAAATGTAAGTTGGTATTATCATGTGGAGCCTGTCCGCTAACCACGAAAGCAGCTGAGCCATTCTTCATCGCTGGTCATACGTATTGCATTCCTATGTATCCCTGGAAGGACAAATTCACATTCTGGCTGATTATTGCAAGGTATGCGGGCTTTTTTGGACTGTTCAGCTTCACCGTTAACGGATCGGCTTAAAGTTTCGACGCTTTGATTATTGGGTTAACCCTACATAGAGGTTACTGGCAGTGTCATCTGAGAGATACGGTCCCTGCCCTTACTGACCTCTGTCCAACTCTGCTCCGCGATTCGCTCCTATACATGTTTTTGTAAGTGCTCTAGTCAACACAAGACGACAGAATGTAACGAGCTGGATTTCAAGCACTGGGTTCGCATATATTGCGAACGTCATCCTTTGTTTCGTGGACAATGTATGACGTTTGGTTGTATGCCATCAACCGTGACTGACATCGCCCTTTGACAGAGATACGACCTTGACACGACAGGAACTGCGAGCGAGTTTGGATTTGTTATGCCCATCATCATGGGCAGTCGCATGACGATCAATATCCGCAAAGTATTTACTAAACATCGCCAAGGCCCATTAACACCATCACAAATTTCTCTTGCCATCCCAGGTCTGAAGGAACCCACTCAATATGTATAGTTCTTGTCACACATTGTGCTTGTCACTCGTTTACGCAAAAGAGCATTCTTGTTGTATCCCATATAGGACTTCCCTTAGTCATAGAATGAAAAAGCATCGTGAATAAATGGGTTGTTGACATTAGTCAAAATATAGTATATGTCCAGAGAATTCAAGCATGATAATTGTCATCGTTTGCATCTAGGTATCATATGTAAACAAGATGACGGATATCATAAAACTAAGTACAATCGTCAGTGATTGAGAAAAGGCAAGGTCCGAAAGTGCGGTCATGGAAGTACAAGATCGATCACTGTATCTGTCCTTCATGTTTAGGCCGTCATGAAGCCAAGGACTGCGCCGACGGCAGCCAAACTGAGACCCGTGGATGTCTTGATGCTGAAAGCACCATTGGACTTGGAAGTACCAGTAGCGGATGCACCGGAGGCGGAGGCGGAACCAGTGGCGGAGGAAGCCGCGCTGCTAGTAGGGTACGTAGCGCCAAGCGGCTTGATTTCGAAATTGTCTGATGTAGCATAAATCTGGTAAAAATAAAATAAAGCAAAGGGTTTTCTTGAATGCACAATAAGACATACCTTTGAACTGTTGATGATGTCCGAAAATTGAATTTGGTAGCCGGTGCCGGGGCCTTGATTAATTTGAGTCTTGTCGATCAACAGCGAGCAGTCCGCGTTCTTCTGTTGAGCGATGAGCGCGAGGGGTCCAGTAAGAATAGCCGGGTTCTACAGTGGCATGAGGGGTTAATCTAGGGCAAGACAGGAAAAACACTCGCAGAGTTCGTGATGCTGTGAGCATGCATGCGTCAGCGACGCCACGATGACGAACAAAGACCGTGGGACTCACAAGACGGTGAACTGCTGGACGGGGGAGTTTTTGCAGTCCCAAGACATGACATTTTGGGACTTAGCGACTAGTGAGGTGTTACGATGTGGGCGGCGCGACGAAGGAAGGGGACTCACCCCACCACCAGGTGGAACTAGGCTGGAAAATCTGGAAGGTATTTGTGCTCTGACTGGCAACAGATGCAATGAGAGCGGAGAGAGCAGCAGCAAATGTGAATTTGGAGGTGAGGACCATGATAGGTATAAAAGAGCGTGGGGTGAGCTTCGAGTCGGGCTGCAACTTCAAGGGAAAAAATTAAAGCAAACGGCGCCATGTGCTCGGTTGCTTCTCGGCTGTTTCCGGTCGTTGGCTCCATCAAGCGCGTCTTCCCTGTCTGCGTCAGACGCGCCCTGTCATGTCCGCAGACAACGAGACCTTGCTGCCAAACGCCTCGGACTCGTGCGATCTACGCTTTGCTGCAGCATCCAGCGCGTAACCGCAGAGGCAGCGCAACTTCCCGATGCAGACGCAACTTCGCGCAAACAACAGCCCATGTCGTCCTCTTTCCTTTTCTGCTGCTCTACGTCAGTCCCTCCATGATGAAATCGACGACCGCATACAGTGACGCGCGCATATATAATCCTTCCTTCTCGTCCGCTCGTCTTTCTCTTCTCCTCCATCGCCTATCCGTCCTAGCTCGAATTCGCTCCCCTCACGCCGCTATTACCTCGTAATATTATTGCTATCGCTATCGCATACCTTGTACGCAATAATCTTTGTTCGCGTCACCAAGTCACTTGCATTTCAACTTCAACCTGCCTTTTGCATTCTTCTAGTATTATTTGATTAATCGTTCTTCGACGCTCCCAAATGGCCCACAACCAATTGCCTAGCTTTGCCGTTGTACCTGGCTCCCCGCCTTGTTCCACAGCCTCCTCTTTATGCAATGTCGACGTCCCACTATCTTTATCTTGTCACGCTTCGCAAACAGCTCTTGCGCTCCAATCAAATGCAGCATTATCTTGTACCCAGCCTGCCTTATGTGTCTCGTCGCTCATTCGACCCATGCCTGCATCTTTAGTCGCTCCGAGTCTAGATTCAACCATAGTTGCCCTCGACAAGTCAGAGGGCTCCTCATTTCACACGCATGAATTGTCGCCTCTATGTGTATCAACGGTTCCTGCTACCCTGTGCACAGATACAGCAGGTAGAAGCTCTCTCGTCCATATCGTTCAATGCCCGGGTAGCGAGTCTTCACGCGCGGGAAATGGCGACTCAAAGGACACCTCTGGATCTCATGCTGAACCGGAGGAAGGAGAATTAGAGTCCTCCGAGTCCTCTATCGAGATATACTTGTCTTCTCTAGGTCTCGAAAACACTGCGTCTAGCAAGCATATATCTACTGGTTCGTACACATTAAGCCCACCCTCGCGATTTACTAATGACTATGAATAGTCGCAGAATCAGAGAAGACGCCCGTCTCCTCTGTTAACGAGCAACAGCAAACGTTAACGAAAGTTGACGAAAATCCTTCTCCTCAGTTACCCCCCGCGCCCCTGCAGCAAACAATCCCTCTGCCTGACGTTCCGTCGGATTGCGAAGGGCAGATCGCACCAAAGAAAATTATACCTGCCCAGCCTGTTACAGTCTCTTCTCCAAGCACTGAAATAGCTAGTGGGAGCATTGCAGACGGAATAACATCCTCTGACTCTCGGGATATCTACCTCAAGGATTGTATTAATCTCGACAATTCTAACAAAACTGCCAATGTATATATCAACGGTTTGCCTCCCCATTTCCCTGAGGAGCGATTATATGCGCTTGCCGCACCTTTTGGACCGATTCGTAGCGTTCGGACTTTTACTCGTCACGTCAAAGAAAGCGAGAGCGGTTATGGTTTTGTATTGTGAGGACCATTTTTTCCGAAATCGTATCGTCATCAAGTATCGTACTCCAGATTTGAAACCGTTGAAGCCGCTGAAAAGTGTATCATGTCTTTGCGCAGATATAGGAATCTTCACCCGACGTTTTCAAAGGTCAGTCGGCTTCGATACCGCTCGTGTGTCGTTTTTCATTCCCCTCACAGCAGGTACACAAGATTCCTGGGATCACATATACGCACCTCTCTTCTGCGATGGTTCCCAATGATGAATCTGCACCGCCGGACGAGTGGGTACAGAGTAATAGCGAGGGCGATGTGAGTTTTAAGGAAAAGATGGAGAGCTTGCATGATCCGACAAGCACCAACTTATACATGGAAGGGTGAGTGACCAGTCGTCGTTGTGTTCTTGTATGATCTCACATTTTAATTAGATTACCCTTAAGCATTGATGAAGCGGTGAGTTTTCGGTATAATCCCTTCGCTACCGCATCAAAGCTGATCGTCATAGACCTTAGCTGCACTTGTTTCGCCGCATCGTATTAGCAGCAGCCGCTTCTTCCAAACTAGACTCAGCAATCCACCCAGGATTATCGCGTTTGTGAGGTATGTGGCATTCCTCTTCTTCTGATCTCATCTGACCTCTCGTCTTAGGCTAGAAACAAGAGCGGGTGCCGAAGAAATTATAGAACGTTTGCATGGAAGGATGGTCAGGGGTTGGAATGATACCGGAAGTAGAATTTCCGTCCGCTTCGCTGACACTACCGAGCAGAGGGAATTAAGGGTACGTACGGATCGCTTGGATCTCTGCCCATCTTACAAAATGTCCAGAGGACTGAGCGCGCAACCAAAGAGGGAGATCAATCATCCTCTGCGCGACTTACCATAGCCCAAGCGGCGCTCTTGAACATGCGCGGCCAAGAACTTCGCCAGCGTCCTAGTCCTTTAATGCCCGCACACCAATCGCTTCCCGATCGACTTGATAGATTACGGGGAGATAATGCATTATATCCCGAATTCCCCAATGTGCACCTGTCACCAACGGGACTGACGGTCGACTACTCTCTCACGCCAAATACGAGCTATGTATCTCCGAGGTTGCACACTTCCGTTTCGGCCCCATATGTTAGCTCCCAGCAGCGTGGTTCAATTCCACCTAGTGTGGACCCTACCATGTTGTCTTTGCTAGATTCCTTGCGGGGGAGTCCTCTCTATAATGGTGAATATGCTGGTCGCGATAGTGATATTCAATATAACGTCCGACCACAAATCCCTTCCAGACTGTCGTCTCATGCCTTGGAAGATTTTGGTTACGTCACACAGCAACAATTCCCACTCCGCAATGGTTATACCCCCACGGAAGAATATATTATGCGGGCGCATGCCGAGTCTGCAGCCCAACGTCGTCGACCACCACCCCTAGAATTATACCGCCGTCGCAAGGATAGTGACGCTAGCATTACCCTCGGTGTTCGCGGACAGCGTGCCCAAGCATCTAGTATAACGATACCCCAACAGAAAACTTTCTCTCCGCTGACCTCAGAGGTTCATAATGCTGCCGAGAATGACTTGAAAGCTTCTGCCGCGCTTGGCCATGAGTTACGCCTCCGCCCTCAGCAGATGGATGTGCGCCAGGACAACGTAACCAGGCATGACGCCCATTCCCATGCCAATGTGCGTTCCACGCGAGAGCCCGTACCCTCAAAGAATCAACAAGTTGCATCTACAACTCAGCAGCTATCAAACGATCAATACCCAGCAGGACACACACGTTGTTCGACTCTTCCACACCGGTCGAGCTCGACTGCTCAATATCAGCGTCACTATCAACACAGTAGCATGAGCGTACCAGGCACTGGCGGTATGGCAAATCAAGATGCGATTAGCGCCATCCTAAGCAGCATGAACTCGAATACAACTTTTGCCACTTCGAAAACTAAAGCTAGCAATAATGATCCGACGACTGATCATGCCACCCATGACCTCCATGACCCTTCTCAATTGAAGATCACCAATCGCCTGTCATATGATAACGTCAAAGGAGCTACTCAGCTAGAAAAGCACAGTAATCGACGCAGCGATTCTTTATTAAATAGCGAAATCGAACAACCATCCTCTTCGTTAACCTCTCCTGCTTTGACGTACTCTTCTCATACTCCTTCCACATTGAGCCCAGCTACTCCCTTCTTTGGTTCATTCGCAAACCAGTCTGATGGTTTTGAGCAACATGGCGCCGATGCAAAGAAACCAAAAGTGAATTAATCATTAGCAATGCGCTTTCCATCCACTATTGCAGTACAACTAGTTCACGCATCCTGTACAGTCGTAGCACCTGATAAATTGACACGTCGTGACACGTGATGTAACGCGAAATCGCGTAAGCGGTAAACGTTTAACCATGAGCTCACCCATCCGATATCCTTGCACTCCGAAGCGTCCAACAGCACCTAGGAATGTCTATTGCGCCACAACGCCTTCGCCTTCTATTTATCAACGCTCTCGCATCAGATCTCGTGTGTCGAGTTCGCCGTTAAACGATGCAACACCGATACCAGCGTCACGCCGCATAGTCAAGAGCGATAACTTAGTTTTATCCGACTCAGGAGAATCTATGTTGCAGCGTACAGAAGACCCACTAAAGTCCATGATTAAAGAAAGGTTCAGAGCGCGTTGTCTTGAGCGCGCAGCTAAAGCACGGGAAGAGCAAGTCAGGCGTCGGAGATATGCCTCTGGGCATCCGCCGAGTGAAGCAAGTAGTGACGAGTTTAATGAAGCTATGGATGAGGACGAGGAAGACGACGATACTATTATGCAGGATGAGGCGAGACAATTTCTCCATCCTGTGTCGGAGCACGACAACTGATTATATGCGCGTCGCAGTTGTTCCGGAGGATCATAGAAAATGGTCACAGAAAGAGGCAACACGCGTATCGCGTATCATACGCGCTTGAAGTTGGCTCTTCTTTCGACCCAGACATGGAGGATGTGACACAATGGGAGGAGGAACTTGGTAATGTGTTCAATTATGTGTGGCATTCTGCTCGTACTAAGGTTTGCGTCATATTCATAGGCTGTATTCCGCCAATTTCCTCGTCTGGAGAATCACTGCTATCCGAAGACATGCTGCCCCCTGATTTTGAAGACGAAGACGAGGTGGCTGCATATGCCGAAGACCTCGCGGTAATAGCAGATATGCCGGAGGAGGACTTGTTTAGCTGGAGCGATTTCGAGGACGGGGATGGGGCAGCAAGTCCGTCGCCAGGGCAGGGGTGTGGCCAAATTGAGGATGACGATGAGATGTGCGTGAATTAGAAAACCATTTTTTGGATGCTTTTTGCTTGTCATTTGGATGCTCTGCTCAACACAATCTGCGATGCAGTGTATTTTTAATCGTTTATGCTATGTTTGGTGTCATAATGTCAAAAGGGCTGTCTCAGTGTCAAAGCTCCTATACTCAGCCGCCCCGATCACTGGCTCTCCATGGTTAAAAACGAGCTCCTGACAGAAGTTGCGTTGCCCCATCGTCCGAGATGCCACGAATGCCATGGGTTGGCCTTGCCATCCTCTCGGGTATCGCTCTGCTTTTTCGACTTACGTTTCCCATCGACTCTATTTCTCCTCTTCTTTTGAAAGCAGGGATTAGCTTCAAAACGCCCAACTCCCCCAACGCCGCCCTAGTCGTCGAAGACCATGATTCACATTTAACGACGGTTCTTACACATATCCATGGATTTACGGTTTTCGAGAATATCTATCTACGGAACGGCACGCTCTTTGTGGTCCATAACGATTCGGCGTCGTTGGGCACCCCATCTCAGGCGGCGGGTTACCCGTTGAGGATGAACATGATTTCAAAGAACGTTGGATATGAAGCAGATATAGACTTCTATCCAACAGACGAGGTGTGTATATTTCAACGAAGCTGTTCATTGCCTGATGCGTGTCATAGGAGATGTCATTTGTCAGTGCGTCCGACGCTAGCCGCCGTCTGGGTCCGTTTGTACGACGGGTAAGGGGCGTAACCATATTGGTGTACGACCCTATAATATTCCTGAATGTATGCGGAGTTTTCTGTGGAAGAACATTCACTAATGGAATCGTAGCATCTTTACCATTGGTGGGGAGAGATCATTCTTGGCGCATGGAGAATCTACTCCACCATTGACGAAAGCAAAGTCACGCACCGATATATCCCGGATTCGTGGTTAGATACTCAGCCTCTGCGGTTTATGATGCCTGTGAGTTGTCCTCTATTCGCTTTTTCCAGAGTTTAATTGCGAGACGCGGTTTTCTAGTTCAGTGAGAATGGCGGATGGCGGGATCGGCCAGGTGTGGATGGTCCCTTGATGCGTGCGGCCTTTCCGAGTGCATCGCTAGAAGGATCAAAATACTGGACCGATCTTAAAGATTTGGGTTCTACGATGGTATTTGACAGACTAGTACTTGTGAATCGCCATGCTGCACATCTCCAGTGAGTTTTGCAGACATTCTTTCTCGATTCTTCGTTAAGCTTTGAATTTAGTCCATATGGTGGTATATGGTTTAAGATGATTGCTGGTGCCGCGACCGTGAATGTGACGAAGGGATTCTGGGAACCCCTTAGACGATCAGCGGTCAAGAGCATCCTCGGATATGTCCCTTCTGTCGACGGCCGAGGAGCCGTTCTGGGTTACGATGAGGACGAGGCAAAGCCGCTAGTTATCTACGTGTCAAGGCAAGGTGGAACAGGGCGGAAGCTTGCTGAAGAATACCACGAAAGCTTGGTGTCATCTCTCAAGGCTCTGGAGACCGAAGGAGTGATAAAGTTCCGTCTGGTACGATTCGAGCTCATG
Source organism: Amanita phalloides (assembly GCA_032173475.1). Lineage (NCBI taxonomy): Eukaryota > Fungi > Basidiomycota > Agaricomycetes > Agaricales > Amanitaceae > Amanita > Amanita phalloides. Next base: position 224,013 of record JAENRT010000015.1, on the reverse strand, counting down.
ACAATCCATGAGCAAATTGAGCTCGCGGCAAAGACGACAATCATGATTGGTGTGCACGGCAACGGACTAACGGTGAGCAACTATCCAGCGCGGATCCTGCAGCGACTCATTAGCGATAGCATCAACTTTGGATGCCTCCTTCACCATGGTCCACTGTCATGGAAATTTTCCGACCTAAAGGTATGTTCCGCCCAGTCAATGATGCCTTTCACTGACGTGCGGCTAGCTTACATTTTCGACTACGAAATGTTGGCACGAAATGTAGGCCATCGAGTACGTTACCCCTATGTCTTAAGGTGGGTCGAGATCTGACGACGTTGAGCAGCACTATGCCGTTTGGAATGATACCTTGGTGACATACCCTGAAGGAACTTATTACGGCCCAGTGAGTTGTAGTAGAATTATGTTGCGAGCTTCATGAGCTGACTTTTTCAACTCTAGGGCGTGAACTACGCAGAAAACTTTCACGGCAGTGAGTTTCTGTCTTGGCTTCAAACGCACTAAATTTAGTTTTTGCTGCAGATGACTTGCCTGTTTGGGGACCTGCTGTGGCACAGGCGATCAGAGAGAGGCTGGCAGAACAGCATTAATAGACGCGATGATGTCCTAATCGATGTAAAAGCCATTTTCTGTTATTAATAAGTGGAGGATGTTGTAGTTTCTTGACATCCAGATTCAATCCACCCATGGCGGGTTGACCGGTTGACCAAGCGTGACCAAATTGACTGTATTGCCCATCCTTTAAGGCTCTTTAAGGCCCTTAAACCCGGCCCATTATCCAAGATGCGACGAATACCATGGATTGGTATGATACTCGTCCTCTCGGCTATCACTCTACTCTTCCGGTTCACTCTTCCCATCGAGTCTCCTTTGCTGCTGAAAACCGGGTTTAGCCGCAACGCGTCCCAAACAGTCACCACGTGTAATCCTCCTGCACTAGAGGACAAGATTGAGACGCAGAGGACTCCAGCCGGCGACACACGTATAACAAGGGTTATTGCCCATATCCATGGATTTACAGTCCTCGAGAACGTCTATCTAAGGAATGGCACCCTCTTTGTGGTTCATAACGATTCGGCGTCGTTGGGCACTGCTTCTCAGGCCTCGGGCTATCCGTCGAGGAAGAGTATGCTCTCGAAGAACGTCAAGCTTAGGAATGGTACCAACTTTTATCCAACAGACGAGGTCCGTACATCATAGGAAGGAACGATTGTCGCATTAGTCTAATGATCGTCATAGGAGATGTCTTTTGTCAGTTCCTCCGACGCTAATGCTCGTCTGGGTTCGTTTGTGCAACGGATAGAGGGAGTTACCGTGTTGGTGTACGACAGCACACAATTCTTGGGTGTATGCCACGTTTTCTTCAGACCGACAGTCATTAACGGAGCGGTAGCACCTTTACCATTGGTGGGGAGAGATTATCCTTGGCGCATGGAGAATCTACTCTACTATCGACCAGCGCCAAGTCACGCACCCGTCCATACCGCATCTATGGTCAGATACTCAGCCCATGCGGTTTATTTTACCAGTGAGTTGTTCTATACTCGGCTTTGCCAGAGCTTCGTTACGGTTTTCCTAGTTCAGTAAGAATGGCGAATGGCGAGATAATCCGGGCCTTGATGGTCCTTTAATACGTGCGGCCTTTCCAAGTGCATCACTGGAAGAATCAGGTTACTGGGCTGATCTCCGAGCTTTGGGTACGACAGTGGTATTTGACAGGCTAGTACTTGTCAACCGTCATTCAGCACATTCCCAGTAAGCACGGATCATCCTTGGTTGATTCTAGGTCAATATTTGTTTCCTAGCCCGAACGGAAGTTTATGGTTTAAGATGCTTGCGGGAGCCGCGACTGTGAACGTGAAGAAGGGATTTTGGGAACCTATGAGACGGTCATTAATAAAAGGCGTCCTTGGATATGTCCCTCCTGTCGGCAGTCGGGGAGCCGTTCTGGGTCACGACGAAGATGAGGCAAAGCCGCTAGTTACGTACGTGTCAAGGCAAGGCGGAGCAAAATTCCGGAAGCTTGCTAACGAATACCATGAGAGCTTGGTAACGTCGCTCAAGGCTCTAGAGAGCGAGGGAGTGATAAAATTCCATGAAGCACATTTTGAGCGCAACACAATTCGTGAACAAGTTGAGCTTGCAGCAAAGACGACAATCATGATTGGTGTGCACGGTAACGGACTAACGGTGAGCAACAATTATCCAGCCCGAATCTTGCAGCGACTCAATAGTGATAGCATCAACTTTGGATGCCGTCTTCGCCATGGTCTACTGTCATGGAGATTCTCCGACCGACAGGTGTGTTCCGCTTGGGTGAAGAAGCTTTCCGCTCACTCGCTGCTAGCGTACCTCTTTGACTACGAAATGTTGGCACGAAATGTAGGCCATCGAGTAGGTGTAACCCCTATCTATTGAACTTGGTCGAAAACTGACAACTTCGAGCAGCACTATGCCGTTTGGAATGATACCTTGGTGACATACCCTGAAGGAACTTATTACGGCCCAGTGAGTTACAGCAGAATTCTACTGCGAGCCTCATGAGTTGACTTTCGGCAATTTAGGGCATAAACTATGCAGAAGATTTCCATGGCAGTGGGTTTCTCTCTTGGCTACAAACACACTGAACTTAGTCTTTGCCGCAGAGGATCTGCCTGTTTGGGGGCCTGCTGTGGCACAGGCGATCAGAGAGCGGCTGGCAGAGCAGCACTAATAGACACCGTGTTAACCGAATCGATGTAGAAAAGGTGTTCGCTGTCGTAACAATTGGATATGGGATTTGTCCTGGTTACCGGTTCCTCTCTTGTTTGTCGTAAGCGATTTCACCTGAACTGGCAGGGTTATGAAATTAAGTCAAGGATATCGCGGTTTCTTGGACATTTGCCGTACATGCAAGCGATGCCGTATCAGACTCAATCAATACCTTATACTGTATCGGCCGAAACAGGCAGATGTCAAAAACTCCGTTGTGGCGGCGTGGAGGTTGAGAGGATTATTCCTGGTAGCAACCGGCTGGCAGATGGCAAATCCAGGTAGTTTTGGCGATGCCAGAGGAAGACATGGCGTTACCTCGGACGGGCCATTTAACTCAAAGCTCTTCCACTCCCGCTCTTGTCGCAGCTTAATTCAAAATAACGTAAGTCCGAGGACGCTCCCGTTCCTCACCCGTCTGCTGCTCCTCCTCACTTATATACCGCCTCTGCTCCTGGGATCAGTATATCCTTCCGTCGCCGCCAGGTGATGATTTTCTCCTTCTCCGCTTTCGCCCATCAGCGCGCGTGGTGAGTAGATTCCGCTTACCTTTTTGGTCGTAATATGCTGCAGTCATGTACATAATACTGACTACCTTCGCAGCGCCTGGAAGCAAAGGGAGCGGCAATCCCAAATTGCCTCTTTACCGGTCGAACATTCGGAGCCACTCTCTTTATCTGAACACAAAATCCACGCTCTTTCCATCTCCCAACTCGTCTCGCAATGTAGGTCTGGTATCGTCTCTCCAGCGGAAGTGGTGCTCGCGTACTCAAAGAAGGCTCTTCGTGCACACATGGCGACAAATTGCATTTCGGATTTCATGTTCAAAGAGGCTTTGCTCACCCCTTCGGTGGCGAATTGGGTCCCCGGTGTTGACCCAGACAAGTCGATCTCGGACTCTGATGCGACTAGCGAACGGTCACTTATGGGCGTACCAGTGAGCATCAAGGGTAAGCATTCAGCTTAGCGGATCTGCCAGTAGTGTCGTTTTTTTAACGTGCCCGTGGGCTGCAGATACTATCAACATCGCAGGCCACGACAGTACCATCAGCTTCTCGCGGAATGCTAACAAGCCCGCCGCGAGATCATCACCCATAGTACGCCTCCTGCAAGATACTGGTGCTCTCGTCCTTGCAAAAACGACGGTCCCTACTGGGTTGCTCAGCATCGAAACTTATTCTGACCTATTTGGACGTACACTCAATCCGTATAGCCGCGCTCATACCCCTGGAGGATCCACTGGAGGCGGTGCGGCTCTTCTGGCATGCGGTGGCTCCAAGGTCGAAATCGGCACGGACCTTGCCGGAAGCGCTAGAATTCCAGCCCATTTTTGTGGTATTTGGAGTCTCAAAGGCAGTGCCGGAAGGTTTCCATCGTGGGATAGCATGTCATCCCTTCCGGGTGCGGAGGGCGTTCCCATTCTCGCGGCTCCTATGGCTAGCAGCTTGGAGGATCTCTTCGAGTTTTGGAAGAGGGTTATCATGGCCAAACCATGGTCATATGACCACACAGTAAACTGCTACTTTATCTTGCATATGCGTACTGAATCTATACAGTGTATACCTATGCCCTGGCAAGACGTTAACTTACAGGACGAAGGGCGGAAATTAAAGTGGGGAGTTATTTGGGACGATGGTGAGTAAGATGTCACTTCATGAGCGTGCTGCAACCCATCGAAAGGCGCCATTCCTCCCACACCTGCAACTCGCCGCGCTCTTTCAATGGTCATCACGGCACTCAAACGGCAAGGCCACGAAGTCGTCGATTTGTGCGTTCACTCCATCCCGCCAGGCATCATTTAACTCTGATCCCAGTTCCCCTCCGGACATGTATTACGGCCTCAAACTCGGTTACCAGCTACTTTTTGGTGATGGTGGTAAGTACGCTTTAGGCTCTCATCCATGCGTTTGAGCATGTCAGTTAATACTCAAAATTTCTCTTTGGCATGCTGTTCTTCACCTTAATCCAAAATCAACAATCATAGGCCAGCAGATCCGCGAAACGCTGCAACCCTCTGAGTCTCTTAATGCACCGGCTATGTCCGTTTTACAACTATTGGGATTCCCGCGGCTGCTGAAGTCGTTCCTCGCTCGTCTGACGCGCTGCCTTCCTGGTTGGTGTCGCCGTCTCTTGGGTGGGTGTGATCATATCACAACCGACTTCTATGAAATTATGCGATCGCGCACCGTATGCGAAGAGCGGAAGATTATCTGTGACCGTGATGAGTACCGTGCGGCTTGGCACGAGAAGTGGATCAGCGAAGGTCTCGATTTCGTGCTCACGGTTCCACATGCATTTCCGGCCCTCGCGCATAATGCGTCAGAGAAAACTACCCTGATGAGTGCCGGATATACCTTCATTTTCAGTCTAGTAAGCCTTTAGAAGTTCAATCTCATTACACACTAACTCCGCCTTCCGTTTTTTCCCTATCGACCCTTGTTATCTATCGAAGCTCGATTATGCGGCTGGCATTCTCCCCGTCTCTTTCGTCGATCAGGCGTCTGATGCTTTACCCGTTGACTTCTTCGCGTCAGATCAATACCGCCGCATGAACAGTGTCGCTCGATCGGCTTATACCGTATATGATGCAGAAGATATGCATGGTTTGCCCATCGGCGTGCAAGTTGTGGGAAGGAGGCTAGAAGAGGAGAAGGTTCTGGAGGGCATGAAGATTATCGAGACTGCACTCAGGAAACAAGGCCACATTTTTACTCCGGGGACCTTGCCCGTTTCGTTGGCCTGGACCGGCTCTTCTACCAGATTGGTCTAAATGAGCGGATTCCACTATCGTACCAGCATTTCTCGCCGTTTTTTTCTTGATTGACGCACTCTGTTGAAAGTTCCTGTTATTTCTTTTGGCCACTCTAGGATCCCGACTTACACTGCACTCCTTTCATCGTCCCACGTAACACAACGTTATTCTTTCGTTCTCAAAATAACACATTCATTTCAGCATCGCATTCCTTTACGTATTAGTCGGACTATACTCGTGGCTCGCAATTTATTGGTTTATCGCAACGTCCTTGACTAGCAGTGCGTCCAGAAGTTGCTGTCCATCGGAAGCCTGCGCTTTCTCCACACCTAAAGTTTGTTATCAATCCTTTCGGGAAGTCGCCACAGGGTAATTCGGAGCCACGGTCGTTGGAGGTTCTCTCTCCTGGTATTCTGCGAGTTTAACTGTACCAAGGAGGGATTCTCAGTCTAAGGCCAAAAAGGTAATTCTTTTAGTGAAAGAGACTAACACCTACTTTACATTGCTATGCCAGTGATCGTCGACATGAACTTCTCGGTCCTTGGAAGTGCCAGCGAGGTGGGAATAAAAGGAAGCACACATGAAAATGGATATTGGCGTGGCTTAACGGTGTCGATCTACGCAGCCAACTTCATTCCTCTATTTTGGAACTGAGCGCAGAGCTGCCGCGAGGTTAATCATCCGATACACTTCCATGACTGATTAATGCTAATTTCTGGCATCGTGGACCATCGTATGGTGATATCTTTTTGTTTTTCGAGTTTCAGTATTTTAACTGAGCACCATTTGCAAACTTTAGGAAAGCTGAGTTATGCGAGACGAATTGAAGCGTACACACAATGGGTCTATATACATACGCTCGGCGCATGTCATATCAACGGTAGAAAGCAAAAGCGAAGGCAATGAAAGATAGCGTCGAAACTTCGGCGCGCGCGACGTGATGGTGTGACATACCATATACAGAAGGTTATCCAAAATGGGCAGTAACGTCGAACACAGGCTTGTTCAGCCTCGTATTCCGACAATAAAGGCATCAGGAACTGGTACATTCGACTTTCTATATAACAAGATACTATGCCCCTTCACTGCTCTCAGTCGTTTGTACCACGACTGAGTCCGTTTGATATTTCTACGTTTATCCACAGTGAGATCTTTGGCCGTTTTTTCAAACACAGTATCAGCTTCGTCCAAGTCATCTTTTTGTCACTGTGTGAAACGTATCGACCCAAATCTTCACAAATCGGGTTGATAACTACCCAATTTGGTAAGGATGTGGTACCTCGAAGGGCGTTGGACGGTCGAGAACTAAGCACTAAGAATTCAAGTACAAGGAAAACAAAATAAACGGCAGGGCAGTTCACCACACGCCACTACTATAATACACACGCAGCGAAGATACAATTACAAACGTCCGTTCCAGGGCTGCACCAAGAAAACCAATTGACTCTCATCAAATTTCGGACCAATCGCCTCCAAAAAACGCCTTTTTATAATCTTGTCGGCCTCTATCTCGTTTACACTGCCCATGTTCGGAGCCGCAATGCGGCGTGTGCGAAACCAGACGACACCGTCATGATAGTTCTTTCCTTCGGGAATGTGCACTGAAAGAATTGTCAGTGGTGGTCCAAGCATAGAAGGGGAGGACGAACATCCCAAAAGTGGCGTTTTTTTTTGCATATCACGGGGAAGATCGAGCCACCAATCCTCTATATCCACTATAAGAGTTAGGGTGGAATCTTCGTCCTCATGTTCGTCTTCATGCTTCCGTTGCAAGACGAAGGGTTGAATATGATCTTGCTGCATGAAATATCCGGTATCGAAAACTGGCATTGTAGATAGGAAATGGGGAGTGCGTTTTGAAACAGCAATCAGAAGCTTTAGCAATTGGTGACGTTTTATGTTTATCGTGGAGATTGTTTGTCTTTGTTTAGGGTATGAACTACATATACAGCAGTTGCTGTGACAAACACTTTACCAGAGTTGGAACATCTCTACCAATGGCACCCATGGTCCAGTGGCTCACAAAATTGAGTCAATGTTTAGCACTTTTTGATTGTTTGTAGCATATCTTTAGAACCAAAGCAAATATAAACAAGCCATCAGTGTATAAAATAAATTATGTCATCAGGACTATGTGAGGAATGAAAAATTATGTAATTTAAATCAGGGACTCAATGACTCACCTTTGTGAGGGGGATCAGAAATATCAGAATCTGATGCTCCACCTATTGTATAGTAGCCAGCCCTTGATAGATGGTCACTATGGGAATGTTATCTTTCATAGGAACTCAAATTGAGCTATTTAATGAGGCTAACATTCACAATTCTCCAATGCATCCCACCTCTTCTTCTCAGAAAGAAACCATCCTCTCTCTAGCCATGATAAGGGTATGGTGGTGGTAAGAGCATGAGAGAGGACCCCTTGATATAGACTATCATTATATACACCAGTACTTTGGCTCTGTTTGGTCCTTGTGTGATGCTATGTTGCATACAAGCCAAAAGTGCCAAACATTGGGACAGTTTTTTGAGTCACTGTACTTGGGAACCAACATGGTGAACCCAAAAGCTATGGGTAGGAGACCTTTGACTGTAGTACATACTGAAGGTATTTGAATCACCCTGAGTCATATGATGTGAATTTGATCAGAATTGATAGAATTATAATAATAATAACTAAGTGCTTTCTCATTTGGACAGTTATTTGATCCTGTATTTTTTATTGTCTTCTTTTGCACCTTCTTTTTGGCACTCTACTGGCATCTATCTTCTTAAAGAGGGTGTTCAGTCCAAGACTGGTCTATGAAAGTCTCATTGGCAGGATAAAGAAGGAAATGGATGGGGATAAAGATAACAGCAAGGTGGCTGCTCTTCCCAACTCTTTCCTCATGACAACCATTATATTATTTACCACATCCCTACTGGAAAGCTTGATAGGCCACCAATTACATCAAAAATTATTATATCCTCTCCTGTCACACCACAGACAGTCATACATGCTCTCAAAAAACACAATTTCACTTTGTTGTCAAGCAGAAGTAATAAGAAAGCTCATTGATTAGACTGCAAGTCTGAACATGTACAGGTCATTACAGTTGCACATTTAAAGTAAGCCGAGAAATGTGATCCCATCATTCATGATCCTCCAGATCACCAGTCCACTTTTTCAGACTCTCTTCCGCCAGTCCGTTCTCGCTCACCGTCAACCACGCTTCCAAACGCCGGCCCAACTCTCCCCCACGGCCGCCACATATATCGCCAGTCATGTCCAACATCTTCTCCTTGTGCTTTTCCTTGATAAACGGCAACGTACTCGCGTTGGGTTGCACCCCCGTTCGACGCGCAACAGGCGCGACCGAAACCAGAAGCTCATTCGCAGCCGATGTCAGTCCAGGCCCGCGGATGGCCGCTGTTCCGTTCGGACTCATGTCTCCCGCGACGTCCGAACACGGTTGGTTGTCCCAATCACGGAACCACTCGTCTTCCATCTCTTCTGTGCCCAACATGCTGTCTATGAGCCCCTCCTCCCACCCGTCCCATTCGACGAACCGATGAGCCAATCGTAACCGCACGCCATGCTGTTCATAGTATAACCATTCCTTTGCCAAAGTGGCAAAGTCGATGTCTTTGTTGTATTTCGATGCAGGCGGTTTTTGAATCAGGTTCGATACCGCCTGCCGGAAGAGACGGACGGTGAAAGGACTGGATTGGAGGAACGCTGGCACATGGGCACAGGCCCACAAAGGTCGGGTCGTTGTCGATTCCCAATCGATGATACAGGTCTAAAAGCACAGTTAAGTCATTGTCGTCAAACGAAGAAAGTAGTCCCGTACGATCTTGGATGGATCATCGCAATCCACAAACACGTTCTCCAAGTTGAGATCGTGGCAGTCTAGACCGAACCCTTCTGGCGTATCGATCTTGATCAACTTGGATAAGCGTTCCATCAGATACGTCCATCGTGACATCTCGTTCCTCACGAGCGCTTCCCTCTGCTTCAGATGAGATATCAGAAAAGTCGTACGTTGCATTCGCCGATAATCGCGATACATCGCATCTCCTGGACCTTCCCATTCATCTTCGCTCTCTTCTAGATCCCATTCATCGCTGTCATCACTCTCGTCTCCGGGAACAGCTTTCATCTGATGGTGCCATGATGATCGAATCTCATCAGGATCGAGATGTAATTTGTGTGGTGCGGCTTTCCCTTCGTTCTCCCGGATGACACCCACAACCTCCCGGTGCGCACATGAATCAAGGTATTCTTTTGACGAAGACCACGGCCCCCGGTTAATTTCTGTGGGATGGAGCAGCTCGCCCCTATTCGAGCCAAAGAACGGCCATGATATGATGGGACCGATATGAAAATCTGGAGTCTCTGCAGTTTTGCTTTTCCTTGGCTTGTCGTGTAAGACGGACGATACTACATTCGCCAGACCAGGAACACTGGGATTTCGTTGGAGCGACATGCCACGGTACGGATACTCGGGCGCCCTAGGTGTTGCCACAGAGGATTCAGACCCACTGCGGGGGTTTGGCCCAGCATAGAGAGAGCCGATTTGGGAGAAACGCCGTGAGAACAAGGGTATAATTATAGAAGCCAGGTTGGTGCACAGCTTTACCAATTCATTGTAGCGCAATGCATAAAAAACCTTGGCAAGAGGTAATCCAGGCGCCTGTCGACAACACGTGATTGGAAGACGCATCAACGAACGGGACGGAATGACGTACCTTGGACATCAATATATATTCGCCCCCGAGACGATTGTAGGGATTCGAATCATGATGGTATACCGTGGGCACCGGTACGTCCGTATGCTCACGCAGGTACGCCATCGTGGCTACTTCGGATTCCGTTTTTGACCTCGGCATGAAACGTCTAGCCACCCGCGCAACTAGTTCGGCACGATTGGCAAGCGTGACAAGGTACGCCTTTCATGACCGGAATGTCTCAGGACACGTTCGCTCATATAACGATCAGGTGCTCACCTTGTGGAACGTGCCTAACGGCTCAGCAGTCGTCAGCGGCCGGGAGAAACATGGACCGGGTTTAGAGCCGAAATTACTCACCAGAGCTGAGGAAGGTGATCCTTCCGACATCAACGCCCATTTTTTCCCGCACAACGTCTTTGAGCACTTTTCGTTCTACCTGGAAGGGTATGGCGCCGTGGAGGGCTGCGTCAGCCTTCGCTTCTCGGTTCCGGTCAGCGTGATCGTATTCCCAATCCCATTCCAGATGCCTGGCGAAGTCGCCGTTGACGCCATTGGCATGGGTGGGTTGGCACGGATGGTCATTTATCTGTGCGTCTGAATAGCTTCCGTCAAGATACATCACGGAACGATGGACGGTGGTGGTGATGGTGGTTGTGCAAAGAGAACAGTTGACCGTAATCTTCTCCTGATCAGAACAAAGTTTCAGGGCACCTGAGACGAGACAGCTGGTGATGGAGAAAGTTTTGGAGGCGGCGAGGGAGTGGTTGGGAGTCAAGATAAGGTGAGCGCGGCGATCAGACAACACGTACGACGCGGTCGAAGCCCTGCTGTTTGGCCGTGTTTGCGGCACACGACACCAGGCTCTTTATACTTTCGAAGACCCCGCGTCCTTCGCTGATTGCGCCTTGGCATAGTTGGGTTACGAAAGTCGCTTGGTAAGTAATATGCGCTCTTCAACACTTGGCATCAAGTTAGTCTAGCTGTTGTGGTTCTCTCCTTGGCTCGGGACGCCAAGCGCCGAGATTCCGTCCACGTCGCAATCTCGAAGCAACGACTGCGCAGACTGTGTGTGTGTGAGTTTTCACATATCATGTACAGTATTGGGAATTCCTTACCCGGTGTCCTCAAGAATACGACCTCCCTTCTATCAAATCTGCTGAGAGTAACGTCAATGCAGTGCCGTCGACTCTGGAATGAAACAAGAACAAATAACACAACGCTTCTTGGCTCGTCATCAAATTAGCATTGCAATATAGCCGTACTAATCGCCTGTTTTTACTTTCACGACCAACAAGACAATGCCAGTTAGTGACAAATCCACATCACGCTATTCTCGTAATCTTCTCATAGGTTTACACACGTTCTCCAGGGATAGGGTCTTGCTAGTATGTATGTAGTTCTTATCAACGGCAAGCACCGGCCCAACCCCACAGATAGGATGGGGAACGATCATACTTCAATACACCGACAATTAGGCTTGCATTCTTATCACGCACGTCTGACAAAGGTCGTATTACTAACAGACTACTAGACCGGTCTCTTGCATCAGTTGTGATGCCACCTTGTGGTGCACAACTCTAGATATACGCAAAACTTCATATTTACAAGCATTGTGTACCTTAAAGTAGCAATCTAGTATCCATACGCCACGAACCGTCACCTCGACTCAACCGTCACCACGTCGAATGAACCGGGATCCGCCAAAAAAAGAGTGAGGAACCAACATCAGCCTCACCACCAAAAAGGAAAAAAAAAAAACAGAAAAAAACGCTCGCAACCACTCACCTCTCATACGCCAAATCCGTACAGACCACATTTTCAATCCGGTCCTTCAACCACTTGATCACATCCTGCCCCAAACTTGTACAGTCATGCATTTCGAGCGTCTTAAGCCGCAACACCGTCGTCCCAACCGCCAAGGACGCCGCAGAGGGGGTTGAAGACGACGAAGAAGAAGAGGCGGACATGGACAAAGACATACCACCCAGCGGATTTCGAGCCTCAACCATCTGCACGAGCCTCACCGCCCACTCGCTATGCGCATTACAGCTCCGCATACCCAGCACCTGCAGCTCCGGGCATGCCCACGACTCCACCTGGTGCACATCGTCCCCCGGCGGGCCCAGCGCCGTCAATAAGGGCTCAAGCGGTGTTCCCCCGATATGTAAACTCTTCAGATGCGTCATCTCCGCAAAGAGTGTGTTCCAGGATATCACCACACCACCTGGCCCAAAATAATACGTCGACGCAGAGCTTGACGACGCATAGGCAATGGAGAGGTGCTCTACATTGGGATAGTGCGATCGCACGATGAGCCCAATAATGTTTTCCTCTATAGAATCCCGCGCTTCAATGTCGACCGTGAGATCGGTCAAAGCTGGGAGTGTGAGAGAATCGACGATGTGTGTGAGAAGGTAGTGTCCACCAACATCCAGTTTGGTGAGGTGTGGCAAGGTCACATCAGATAGAGGCAGAACGGCGCTCAGGACGCCCTGAAAGTGCAGTGTGAGGGAACGGAGGAAATGGTTGTTGGAGAGGATGTACAGAATGCGATCCAGCGGAAGGTGTGCAGTGGGTAGGGCGCGAAGGTTGAGTGTTTCGAGATTAGCGTGGAGCATGGATGAAGACCACTTGAATGGTGCATATTGGAGTGTGAGGCTCTTGAGCCTGGGTACGGCGTGTGCCGTTGCCGAGCTGCCATTCGGCAACCACGGCCAGTCGGCGTAATATGCTGGCTCGGCGCTAGACACCTCAAACTCTTTCAAGAGCGGTGCTTCGCCTGGGGTGATGGCTATCTGAGAACCAACAAGACACAAAACTGGGTCCGCGCACCGTTGATGGACTTGAGAGCACTCATTGAAGCAAAGTACTTATCAAAGCGGAACACGAAGCGCTCCCATCGATGCATCTGCTCGACTAGGTAGTACACGGCAATGTACCCCCAATGTATGCTTGTCCTGGGTGTATTCGCTTGAGATGGTCTCTCGTCTGAAGAACGAGAGGAGGCAGACCAGCTGTCCGACATGGTTGGGGATGGCGGTAGGACAATGGGTGGAGGAGGGATGATGGCAATACCTGCAGAAGACGCATAAACAGGGTGTAAAATGAGATAATGAATGGCAAGACCATTGTGGGAAGAAACAGGTATGCTCCAAGTGGGAGGGCCCGAGACGGGCGACACAGACCGGCGTCGTCGGCTGAACGAGCCATCTTGGGATTTGAAGCCTGTGACCCGGAGGACAATCTCAATGTCGAGGGGAACTGACGTGCCTGAGCGTTCAAGCCAGAGACGGATGGTGTCAGCGGAGGACTGCAAGTTTGTGACCAGACGGATCTGTGGAAGCGGGGATGTCAGGGCAAAGTCTGTGTGGAGAAATGGTAGGGCTGACTCTGGACCACAGCTTGGGTGAGTTAAGAACGAGGGTCCGCCAGGACTTGCAGACGGCGGAGAGAACCCAGGCAGAGCAGGGGTACTCGTCGAAATTCCAGATAAAGATGTCTCTGAGCAGTTCGGACGGCAGTTTCCTGATGGGACTCAGATATGCGAGGGTGCGCAGCTCGGTATCTTCGAGCTGCACGCGCTGTGAGATGAGAGTGTTGATGTTCTTTTTTGAATCATGGACAAGCTGTGCAAGAGCGGCCTCCGCAGCATCAATCTGGGTGGAAAGCCTGGTAATGGTCAGCCTGGTATCATAGAGGACATTGCGAGCATCGCGCAGGCTGTCTGGGGTGGGGGGCTCCCTGAACGGAGGCAGCATGGGGATTGAAACTCCGACTAGAACAGATAAGAATTAAGAAATTCGCATGCAATGATCTTGATCCATGGCACGAGAGGCCTCTACACCATCAATCTGGGTGGGGGGTCTGGAGATGGGCATCCTGGTATCATGGAGGACATTATGAGCATCGCGCAGGTGGGACTTCCTGAACGGAGGCCAGCTAGTAGGCAGCACGTGAAACTCCGACTAGTTAGGTAGAAACTCCGACTAGTAGCCAGAAACCCCGACAAATTGATCGGAACTCCGAACAGCATGGGATTGAAACTCCGACTAGTACAGACGTATTTACCGATAAAAAAGAAGAAAATCACTTTTTGCTGCTGTCCAACGCATCCCCGTTCTTGCATGCAATGATTTTGATCCGCGGTGCAGTCACCATGTCGCTCGACTCCATCTTGAACGACGGATTCTTCACGATAAACGTCCACACGTCGTCGCACAGCCGGTACGTATGCAAGTGTCCCTATACTGCCCGTCAGCATTCCCACTACGCTACCCTGCCTCACACACCTTCAGTGTTGTCTTCGTCTTGACTTGCTTCACCATAATATCCGCCAGCGACTTGTCAAACTGCGCACCGTAAGCGGCAACGACCCTAAACACTCAGATCCGCACCTGCTGAAGCACCTTCATCGCCAGCTGCGGCGTAATCGCACCGCTCGTAATCAGCTCGTCAAGCGAGTCCGTCAGCGCCATTCCAATCCTAAAAATCCCCTGCTCTCAACCCAGGAACAGTCTCAATGCCAGCAGCACAGCACATACGATGACCCGCGGTAAAACTCATAGTACGCTGAAGCCATGTCTCTCCAGACAAACTGTGTCTGGCCGTGCGCAAGAGTGGATCCCACCAAGTCGACTGACAGTCCGTCGTCGTCGTGTAATGCACAAGTTGTGCTTGCTCACATAAGCTCATTCTGGTCACGCTCACCCGGTCACTGTTTGTCCTTTCAACAACAGCAGTGTCAGTTAGGCTATAAACGTAAGATTTGAGAGCACAGATCAGAGGAACGTCCTGTGGCCTCCTGGGACCGAATCGACGTCTCTTGACCACTGTGAACAGCCATAAACAATTGGTGGCGCGAAATCCGTGCATTCTGGAATCGACAGAAGATTGCCGCCATCACATTCATTACGCCACGTTGATCTTTTTGTCAAACCTGTGTCGACGTGTAATAGTCGTGAGATCCTCACTCGTTGTGGCAGCATGTTCATGTCCCTGACTGAAATGGACACATATGTATGTATGTGTGTATTGCATGTTGGAATGTTTCATTGTCCTCTTCTAGCGCATTCCGGTACCGACATCCTTGTCTGACGTTTGAATGGGTATCGGAAGCGAAGGGGTGCATAGGTGGCGCACAGCTTCGGTAATCATTATGTTGATCATCAGCGTGGCTAGGCAAGATCTAATTCAATTACTCAGGCCGCAGAAAAAAATGGGGTTACTGCGCACTGACAATGGACAGTGTATAAGAACAGGCACCAAGGCCCGAGGGCAGCATCCTATTTGACTACCTCCTTCTGCGATGCGTTTTCTCATCGGATACCTTGCTCTACTACTGTTTCTGATGATAGGAAGTCAAGCAGACACAGAAATCACCAGCGAGAAAATCGGCCAGTTCATCGAACCCATCTCTCGAGTGAAGGAGGCTGCCGAAGCGGCACGGCGCGCCCGCGGTCTGCTCATGGCGCGCCAGATGTGCGGGCAAGATTGTAAGTACATCACGACGAGAGCACGATTTTTGCGCCCTTGCTCTTTCTCACATTTTCATCTGTAGACTGCTGCAAGTACGGTCAAAGCGCATGTCAAAACATTGGATGTTGCAACTCGGACTATGGGGAGAGCTGTTGCTCAGGTAATTGACACGACCCTTTATGCTACGAATATCAACTGATCCACGGTTTGTAGATGGAAGTTGTTGTCCCTCTGGGTAAGAATTGTTGTCGTGCATGATATTGACACGGATGGCTTATGGGTTCGGCAGCTATTTCTGCACGATGAGAACGTTTGGCAGGACGGGTTGCTGTCCCAATGGTGCAGCCTGCTACGCCTGAAAAGGCACAGAAAGGGCGGGAAGAAGACGATGACGTTAGACAATGATTTCCATTTTTTCGTTAACTATGTGTTTCGGACTATATGTATATGTTAATAGGACTTTCATATAGAGTAATGCACGTTCGATGCATCGTTAACGCGTGCCGACATGAATTCTCCTTGTTCTCTTCCAGATCTATACAGTTACGCTGATGTTCACGAAACACTTAGTCACATCAACACAAATGACATATAGATCCAATTACTTCATGCCGTGGAAGATGCCAACCAAAAAAGCGATAGCATTTTGCCGATTCAGTGGTTTGACAACGAGCGGACGTGCCTCCTTCGGACATGTCGAACCTGAAGTGGCCCAGTCCGAAAAGTGCTTACAAGGCCCAAAGTAGAGCTGGCGTTTTTTTAATAATGTGTAGACTGGGGCCACCAGAGTCTGTTCTTTTTTTTCAAACAAACACTTCAGGCTATCAACTTGAGAGTCGTGACCTACCAGGATCCGTACTAGCTGAGAATGGACGGCAAAGCCACTTCCGTGATCTTCGCAAGTCAAACATGTCGTCAGTCTCATTATATGGCTATGCTGTGGAGTGGAGCTTGACATTTTGAAACAGTTCACCTGATGATCTTCAGATCTTCAGTCCCCTCACCAGGACACTTGCTGGTCCCGAACGGAGGGGAATGGGGAACATATGGGCGCATCTTCGGCGCGTTGTCTTGGTCCATTCGCGTGCTTGAATTTCAAGGAAGCAAAGCGGCATGATGTCTGAACGTCGGAGTGATGGTTGTCACCTTTGCCCTGATCCTAAACAAGGTCCTTCTGACTCATGGAAATTTAGACTTATGTAACCTCGCGATCAACCATCATAAATCATTGGGGTGGTGAAATGATCTGGCACGTACATATCTCGCCTAATGTTACGGAGCTTGATATTTAAATGGAGTGCCCTTTCGGCTTCAGGCGAACGTCATTGCGCGTCTAGGACCAATAGATGTCATGAAAGTGAAAATTGTATTATCACCGCTTCTACACCCGTCTTGTTTAAGTGGAGTGCCGTTTGGCCGAGGCTTTTTTAAAGTACACCTTGATAATCATCAGATCTTCCTAACTACTAGTACGTCAGCCGAACCTAGACGCGAACAGCAAATTGCTGATGAAGTGGGGACAAATATACAAGGCGCATTTTCTTGTCTGGTTCGAAGCCATTCGAATGTCTGTATTTCATGGAAGCAAAGGAGCCATCGTCTCAAAGCTGGATCGTGGCTACTCTGATCAGAAGCAAACGATATCTTTAAAGAGTTTCTGCCCTTTTGACTGATGGGGATGAAGCTTGTTTACACCGATCAACCATAAGAGTATAAAAACCTACAAAAATTGACGTTACAATGTCGCCCCGCTTTATTTCCTCTTGCAATGCGTCTACATGTTGGTTACATTTCCTTGCTACTGCTCGTAACTGGCAGTCAAGCAACTACGACCGATACCGCGACCGATACTGCGACCGACAAGGTTGCAGAATTCGTCGACCCGGTCTTGCGAGTTAATAAAGTCACTGATACCTCTGAAAGTATCGGTGCTCTGCTCAAACGGGGTTGCCCGGGAGGTTATGGCTATTGCCGCAGGCGTGGAGGATGCTGCCCCGAGCACGGCCAGTGTTGTAATTCTGGTAAGTCGCGTTTTTTATGACGATTGGTTGGCTGACAAGCGTCCATACTAGGTGGCTGTTGTGGCAATTCTCAGTGGTGTACTGCACCGGGACGTGAGTATATCGTGGCGCGAGTGTTTCTTGTCTCATGCTCATGGTTGCGCAGATTGTTGTTGGGACGGCCAGTTCTCCTGTGAAGGCTTCGGATGTTGCAACCCCGGCGAGAATTGTTGCAGAAGTACTTATCTCGTTCTTATATTTGCGAGTATCAGCTGACCTTGTGCTCATAGACGGAGGTTGTTGCGCTCATGGGTGAGTATTTGCATTTTATGAATACTTTCATGGATTTCTTATGGTTTGACAGTCACTACTGCGTGTTGAGAAATAATGGTAGGGTTGGTTGCTGTCCTGATGGATATGTTTGCCGCGGTTGAGAGAACAAACAGCAGGAGAGGGTGTTAGTGATGGAAATCGAATTCATGTGCTTGCGTTGCGTGTTCTATCTGTCAGTTCACATACCGAAAATGGATATTTTGGCCCGTGCAATTGTGTCGATGGCCTGGGACGAATCGACGGCATCTGCGCGATGTGGTAACATCAGATGTTTAACACCTCGCCGTTCGGCAACCGCTGGCAATTTTCTCCAACTATTTCGCTTTCTGCCTTGTCCAGTTATATATACATCTAGGGAAGCCACGGTATCCTGTTGTGCCGATTGACCTCTTTATCACCATCACCATCGAAAGTTCTCATCTAGCCTCTGGTCTTCTCCCGGACAAACGTACACAGGCGTTTCATACCTATGTTCAATCTATCCTTTTTGGCAAAAGTGCTGTGGCGTCGCAGATTGTTGTGGTAAAAAGAGCACCGCCATACATTGATCTGGGAATTTATGGGAGTGTATCCTTGGAGACGGCGGTATGACATGAGAATATTTTACAATCATGCGCTGCATCTGGTCGAATAATCAAAGCTGGGTCGATTAGTATCACCATTGTTCTACTGCACTCCTAAGCATTTTGTAGACAAGTTATGACGCAGAACTTGATGATCACTGAAATTGGCGCCAAGGGGCAGAAAAGGTTGGCGCAATGTGATCTTGGTTATGGATATTGACAGCATACTCGAGTGTCCCGCAGGCGGCCAGTATTGTAATAATGGTAAGTCGCGTGTTTGACGATAACAGATGGTCATTGGAGACTGACAGATGGACGCGATAGGTGGTTGTTGCAAACCAGGTCAATGGTGCACTGCTCCCGGGCGTAAGTGTCAAACCTGTAGCTAGCGTAATTCCTGTTTTCACCTGGCACCATCGTCCATGTGGTAGACTGCTGTTGTGGCAGCGAAGATACCTGCCAAGGTATTGGATGTACTGGATTGGCCATGCATGCAGATATGTATTAACTGATTTCTTCGATTTACAGACGGAGATTGTTGCCGGGGCGAGAAAATGTCTTCGTGGCCAGATACATATCGCTTATTGCTTTAATAGCTCCTACTATGTCCTGGATGCGAACGCTGATGTCGGTTGCTGTCCTAACGGGAGGGTCCACGGTGGTGGAGGCAATTGCAATTGCAGTGGAAGCAACGGCCAACCACTCGGCTTCTTGCCCTTGTCTATATCAATATACATGTTCACAAGCTTCACAAAACCCCTCTCCAGGGTTTTTGAATGTAGTTGTGACAGGAAAGCCTTCTAGGTGCGATTGCGATTCAACGCAACAGTCCAAGATAAGCACGTGACGACGCGAGATCAGTGGTTCACAAGTCTGTCCACGACATCCCGTCGAAGCCGTTCAACTCATCGACGACGGTCCCTAAGCCTAGATCAGTATCACGGTTCAGAGCGCGTCTACATTAAAGATGCCGAAGCAAACGTCAATCTCGGCAAACTGGCGAACAACTGCACGTATCATCAACTGGGTTCTCTGCGAGCCGGCTCGACCAACAATATCACTATCGTGTACGGACCGTTGATGTCAGGAAGGCAGATTGGGTCTGCAGGGCTTGATTGGCCTTTTTCATGTACGAGTTATTTTCTTTACAGCGTCGGACAACAGTCGAATGTGGCGGCGACAGCGCTTCGTTGCCCACACAAGCTGGCGTGGCTAGCAAAATTGTACCGCGAGCGGTTGTTATTTTGCCTCTAATTTCTCTCTTGTTGGTACAATGTGTATATTGATTTAGGGAGCCACAGGACCCCTTTCGTACAATATGATATGGGCAGAACAAGTTTCCGGCGGAAGTGAACCTGGAATCGGGAATGTATCTAAGCGGGGCGGAAGCGCTCTTGGCGGTAGTGCGCTTTGCGCACACTGCAGAGTATCTAGTCACTTGACTTCAAGCCGTTGAAATGTCTGCAGGTGGAGGCATACGAGCTAGGCAACTTAGCAGGGTGCTGCCCCTCGTACGAACCAATTTCGCAACTCACTATGTAATTTATGGGCACAGCAAGGAGTCGGCGCCTTCGTGACTGACCCTACCTTTCTTCGTTCTCTTCCCCCTACTCTCGTGCCTGGGATAGGACCCTATGTAGCAACAGGTTTTTTTAGAGTCCGCTGACAGCTATGACATCAACTGTTGTAAATGTCACGGAAAGTCATTCATTCAACTGTCACCCAATGTATGGCCTTTGGAGTGCCGAGGCTTTTTAAAGCACGAAGCACAAGCACAACCTGATAATCATCAGAACTTCGGTTCCAACAGTACGCCAGTCATGGCCTGAATGCGAACTCAGTAAACTTGCTGACCCCGAAATGGGAGGAAAAATATGGGCGCATTTTCTTGTCCAGTTTGAATCCATTGTATTTCATGGGAAAGGATCGTGCCTGAAACCCCTTACCCTGATCAGAAGGCACGTTACGTTAAAGGCAAGGCAGTGTTCTGCCCCTTTGACTGAAAGAATGGGATGAAGGGAAGCTTGTTTTAGACCGATCAATCATAAGTGGATGGTGTATAAAAACCCACAAAGAACGTTATTCCCTATAGCAATGCGTCTACTTGTTGTCTACATTTCCTTGCTACTGCTG
Organism: Amanita phalloides; assembly: GCA_032173475.1. Lineage (NCBI taxonomy): Eukaryota > Fungi > Basidiomycota > Agaricomycetes > Agaricales > Amanitaceae > Amanita > Amanita phalloides. The sequence continues at coordinate 203,293 of JAENRT010000015.1, read as the reverse complement.
GTAACTGGCGGGCAAGCGGCTGCGACCGATACTGCGACCGATACTGCGACCGACAAGGTTGAAGAATTCGTCGAACCAGTCATGCGAGTTAATAAAGTCACTGCTACCTCTGAAAAGATCGGTGCTCTGCTCAAACGGAGTTGCCCAGGAGGCCACGCCAGTTGTCACAGAATTGGATGTTGCCCCGTGCACGGCCAGTGTTGTAGGTCTGGTAAGTTGCGTTTTTGACGGTCGATGGAGATTGGCTGACAAGCGTCCCATGCTAGGTGGCTGTTGTGGTAATTATCAGTGGTGCACTGTACCTGGACGTAAGTACATCATGGCGCGAGTGTTTCTTGTTCACATGCTCACGGTTGCGAAGACTGCTGTGGTGATGGCCAATTCGCCTGCAGCTTCGGATGTTGCAGACCCGGCGAGAACTGTTGCAGGGGTACGCATTCAATCCTCTTATATTTGCGAGTATCAGCTGACCTTGTGCTCATAGGTGGTTCTTGTTGCCCTCGTGGGTGAGGATTTGCATTTTATGAAACTTTCATGGGTTGCTTATGGTGTGACAGTTACTACTGCGTGGTCAGAAAGTATGGCAGGATTGGTTGCTGCCGTGATGGGTATGTTTGCCGCGGTTGAGGGCAAGCGGTAGCGGGGGTGTTAGTGGTGAAAAGCGAATTTCATGTGCTTGCATTGCTTGTCCTTATCTGCCAGTCCACATAGCGAAAATGTATATTTCTTCTTCCGTGCGATTGTGTTTGACAACTCGGCAATTTCCTCGTTTTCTGCCTTGTCCAGTTATAACATACGTCTGGGTAACACGGCCCCACACCGACTAGAAGCTTGGAGATCCCGTGTCGTCAAGGGGTTATGCTCGGCCTAGTGCTCTGGCATCAGGAAAATTTGGACCCTGACCTACTACATCAGGAAAACGTTCTGGCCCTTGGAGCTGTCATACATGTCCAGATCGCTCCGGCTCAATTCTCACCAGTCTTTTAGAAAAAATTATGTTAGAACACAATCACACATGGGAGGAGGGGTAGCAGGGAGGAGAGAGAGAAGGATGTGAGGGCGTGGGATGTGGTGATAGGAAGATGAATAGAAATTTGCTGAATAGAAGATGAGGGGGGCGAGTAGAAATTGGAAAAGACATGCCCGGGCAGAGGCGTGGACTTCAAGGGAGGGGCTGTCTTCATCGTCTACGGCGTCGAGGTTGAATCCCATCCTGTGTGGGGAACGGAACAGCCGCAAAGGACGCCAGATCATTGCTCGCTTCTGGAAACCCGCAGAGAATGGGACAGCCAAGAGTCCATAGGACGTGCAGATCGCCATCAGATGGCCGCCTTTGGTTGTATGGCTGAATGGTGAATTGCCAGTCCCATCCTCCTGAGAACTGTGCATGTCATTTTGAAGTTCCCCTCGCGCATCACGTGTGCATGACTTTCAGTCGAGTTGACGTAATGTGCTTCACGATGTAGTCAAGGCACTGGCTAATCGAAGCACCAGCATTATTGTGATCCGGGTTATGCCAGTGGATCCTTTGATCATGTTTGCTTCGGCACCATTAATGTAGACACTGAAAGACGCGCTCTGAACCGCGACCTGTCATCGATGAGTTGAATAGCTTCGACGGGACAAACAGGAATGTCCATACATACTGGAGTTGGCAGACGTGATGAACGTGAACTACTGATCTCGCGTGGTAGTTAACTTGGACTGTTCACACGTAGAAACTTCAACGTGCTCCACGTACTTGATGCTAAAGACCAATCAGAAGGGATTGAAGTGTAAGCTCACTCGGCGCTCAGGGTAGACGATGGCATGAGCGTCGCATAAGAAGAAGCTGGCGATGGAGCGTGGTTGGTACGCCACCGACTCGAAGGCAGGGGAATGGCGTGATGTGGCGCGATTGTTAAGATTTAAGATGAGAAGATCCTCGATGTCCGGTAACAAATGATATGTGATGTTACATCTACTACAATAAGGATACACGTTCCGACGGCGGCCTATTCCCATCCATATCAATCTCTGCTGCTTCAAGGATATCAAACATATTACAAGGGAAAGCTCACCGTTCCACAAAGTCATCAGGCGGGCACACCGAGAGACCACCGATGTCTGTAAGCCTACTTCAGTTGAAGTGTCGACATCGCTTTCTGGGAGTGTACCTTTGGCGTAGGAGCCAAAGAAGTAGGCAGAGGTGATAGGCAAAGGATTGACGTGGCGTAATTACATAATACCTGGCCAGCCACACATGAGAACACACGTCCGTGTTCTACTTGGCTGCTTTGTTGCCGCCCTTCTCGTAGGGCTCTACTCTGTATCTCCTGCTAAGCTTGTAACACGGATTCGACTCGCAAATGATATTCAAACGCATTTTCACGGCTTCCCTCTCGGCGTCATGTCAAAAATATATGTTGTGTCACTTCCGCGTCGCACGGAACGAAGGCAAGAAATGGAGCGGTTAAGAAAAATCCTGGGACTCAGTTGGTCGTATTTTCCTGCCATCTCGAATGATAGCTCTGTGGTACACGCGATTATGCAACGGGTCAAGGGATTTCGCGAAGAATGTGGGCAGAATAAACCCAATTGCAGTTTCTCGTGGCCTGACGACTTGGATTCATCTGTTGCCTCAATGAGAGCCCTAGATCTCTGGAACTCGAAGTTCCTCGTGCCATCGTCTATCCAACGTCTGAGCGAAATCTGGCTTTCTGAGCCTGTCAATCCACTGACTTGCGCAACCAAAAATTTCAGCATTCAAAAATATAGCGCGAAGTTGCCATCGCATTTACTGCTTACGCCAGCTCGAGTCGCCTGTTGGCATTCTCATCTCTCGGTCATCCGTCTCATTTCAAACGAGGAAGGATTTGGCCCGCGGAGCTCGTTTCTGATACTCGAAGACGACGTTGATATGGAATCTGATATCAAAATGCAGCTGCGCAATCTCTGGTCCGCATTGCCAGCTGATTGGGACATTGTATTTTTAGGCGGGTTACGACCTTTTGTCAGGTTTATTATATGATTCACCCTTCCTTTATAGGACATTGTTGGTCTAAAGAATCGAAATCAGAGCCTTTAATCAGCCTTGATGGATTATCTAGATCCAAGTTATATCCATCAATCAGCCCTAAATGTACGCACGCATATGCACTGACGAGGATGGGTGCTCGGCGACTTCTTTTGCACCTGGAATATGCACCGTTCGCGTACTCTCGAGCTATTGACCAAGCGATAGCGTGGTTGATCGAAAGCGGAAGATTGAAGGGTTACTCTGTAGTTCCCAGCTTGGTTGCACAAAGAAAAGTTGTGGAAAGCGATGTAATGCCTGGGAAAGGTAGCAAGTGGAAAGATCATCTGATAGATGGTGTATTGGCCTGACTAAAATATAATAATCCTCGTCACTGGTGGTCGAAGGTCGTCATGTGAACACGGCTCCACTGAATACTTAAATACCCCATCCTTCCTAAGGCTTCCTTCCACCTCTTTGTCTCTTTCTACTACCGCACAATGGTCTTGTCTCGACACAGTATGTCGTCCTAACAACAACTGCATACCTTGTTTGACGTCGACTTCCTTTAGTCGATGCCCAGTCTGTCATTGACAGCGCCAAAGAGCATCCCCACAAGAAACACTTTAGAAATCAGACCTTCCATGCCTCGTACAGGCGCGATGAGGATGCTGCCGAAGTCCCCAAGTACACCATGCCAAAACATGGCATCTCGTCTAAGGCTGCTTATCAACTCCTTCATGATGAGACGAACCTGGACGGAAATCCCACTCTGAACCTTGCCTCGTAAGCCTTCTTTTCTAATATCTCAAACAGGCCGAACAGCGCATACATTTAGGTTTGTACACACCTGGATGCCCCCGGAGGGCGAGAAACTCTTCCTTGAAAACATCAATAAAAATATCGTGGACCTCGACGAATACCCCGCGGCAGCCAACATACATAATAGATGCATCTCGATGAGTATGTATGATTGATTCCCAGTTGGAGTACAAATATTTAGTCGCGTGACTCTCAGTCGCCGATCTTTGGAAAGCACCTGAAGCCGGCAAAGTTATCGGGACGGCGACGGCGGGTTCTTCTGAAGCTATCATGCTCGGCGGTTTGGCATTGAAAAGGAGGTGGCAAGAAGCCCGAAAATCCGCGGGAAAAGATGCATCCAAACCCAACATCGTGTTTGGTGCGAATGCCCAAGTTGCTTTGGAGAAGTTCGCAAGGTACCTTGACCACGAATGGGGCATCGTGCGGAGTTTCTGACGCAAAGGCTATGAATAGGTACTTTGAAGTGGAGACACGCCTCGTGCCTGTCAAGGCGTCCAACGGCTTCATCATGGACCCCAACGACGCATTGCAGTACATAGATGAAAACACAATCGGTGTTATGGTCATCTTGGGGAGCACCTATACTGGCCATTTTGAAGACGTGCAATTGATGAGCGATCTTTGTGGGTTTGTCTTCTCCTGTTCAGTGCAATAGCTGAGTATTTGCTAGTGGATGGCCTTCAGGCCCGCACAGGACTTGATATCCCCATCCACGTAGATGGTGCCTCAGGCGGATTTGTGGCGCCCTTTGCTTATCCGAGCCTCAAATGGAGCTTTGACGTTCCTCGTGTTGTATCTATCAATACATCGGGCCATAAATTCGGACTTGTATACCCCGGATTGGGTTGGATCCTGTGGAAGGATGAGAGTTACTTGCATAAAGATCTGATCTTCGAGCTTCGTACGTCTTTTCTTAGAATCTCTTGATCGCCAACTCATGATGTGGACGAAAATAGATTATCTAGGAAGCACTGAATACACGTTCACCTTGTATGTGCAAATTATAGCTATGATCCTATGAATAGTATTGAAGCCTTCCGCAGGAATTTCTCAAAGCCAGCGGCACCCGTGATGGCTCAGATGTTCAACTTCCTAAACTTGGGATTCGACGGTTACGCAGACATTGCGCGAAAAGATCTGCGCAATGGTCGACTTTTGTCCAGGGCGCTGGAGGGGACTGGTTACTTCACTGTGAGTTTCACGGCTGTTGACCCTGACATCTGCCTCAAAGGTAAAAATGTAGGTCTTCAGCGACATTCACAGGCCCATTTCAGACGCAGCCGTACACAAGGACCCCGATAACCCGCAGAACTACCAAAAGGGACTGCCAGTCGTCTCATTCCGGTAAATCAGGATCTGTTCTCGGAGGGCCATTCTTACGTTACTGGCAGACTAAGTGACGAGTTCAAGCAGCAAAACCCGCACGTGCGACAAAGTTGGGTTCAGGTACAGTTAGAACGTTTGACAAATGGAACATCCATTTACACCATACCCTGCAGGTACTGCTTCGAACCAAGGGATGGATTGTGCCAAACTACAACGTGTGTATCCAGGAATCGTGTCTGATGAACTTTAACCAACTTCAAAATAGGCTCCCCCAAACGAACAGGGCACTGAAATCCTTCGTGTAGTCGGTAAGCATGTTGTGTGAGGATGCGAACGCGGACGCACTAAATCATGCATTTCACTAGTCCGTGAAACGTTAAGTCAAGACCTTATCGAGCGTCTGCTCATCGATTTGGTTGAAACTGTTGAAACTCTTGCGTGTACGTAGCCCTCAGCGTCTGCACCGCGCGTTGCACTCTTGCTCACGTTGCTGCATGAAGCCCCGGACAATATCCCGGTAGGAGTGAGCGCCGTCCAGCAGCAGGTCATTCACCAACCCGATCGCGGCCATGGTCGTCCTCGCAAGGCCAAGTTTGGCGGCGGCGAACACGCGAAAGAGCAAGGACATGTTGGTTTCTCTCGACATTGCTGAAGGGCTGAGGTACCAATTGCAATCACAACATGAATACGAAACAATGTGCTCACGAGAATGGATTGGATTGTATGCCTGTAAAAGTATATGAATGTACATCAGTGAATGTATCGTTTCTCCCATTGTGCTGGGGATCTAACAACAAATCGTTAAACGCGAAATGGATTGCCTAGCGGGAAGAAACTGATTAGTTAAGGTACTTGGGTCATCCACAACGCCCGTTGGATTAAAAAAGCTCCTCCTCCTCTGGCTTCCAATTCTTCGCTTGATCCCAATACCCGCGCAACTTGTCCCCCAATAGCTCCTTGGCGTCTCTATCCGTCGGACAGCTCTTCGCCCTGAATGTATTAAACACCCGATCTCTCAAAAGACCTTCCCAGACAAGCCAACACTTGTTATCCTGCAAAGATGGACCATCTTCCTGTACGTTACCGCCTTTGACGGAATCGTCACGTGCAGCGATTCCATTGACAGGCGGACCAGCTTCTTCCCCTGCATCCTCGAGCTCGACCTCCTCCCTGCCTCTTGGACGGGCAGACTCGGTCCAAGCTATACGGTGCAGCATGAGACGCTTGTATTGCCTAATGAATTTGGCACCGCCTTCCACATAGACAAGGTTGAACTGCGGGTTGAAGATGCAGACGCCCGACAAATTCATCTGCTCCGCGTTCCTGCGAACTTTGAACTGGTGCGCGGGATCATTGAGTTTTGCAACCCTGGCAGAGTGCGCAAGTGAGCCGCGAGGTTAGAAGCAAATATTTTGCCGACGTACTTGTACACAGCACCGTATACACCCTTCTTGTCTTCCTCTGCCTTTTTGGTTTCAATCTTATCTCTTTTCTGCTCGTCAGTAAGTTTGCGCTCAGCATTCATCTTTTCGTGCTGATGTTTTCTCATCGCGACTTCTCGCCGTACGCGAGCTTCCACGCGAGTGGGATCTTGCACCGCATCCGAAGTGAGAACCTTCATCAAGTTGGTGAGACGAACTGTCATGAATAGTTGCGTTAAAACGGCACCCCATGTCCAAAATGGCTTACAGACCTTTGGGAGGATCAGGTGGTAGCAAACCCATCCGAATCCTGTCACGCTTGTCTTGAAGTGATTCTTTACGCCGCAATCTCCTCATCTTCTTTTGTTCCTACCCCAAGGTAAGCAATACCGCCCGCAGATCAAATGGTATACCATACCTTCGACGTGAGTTTCATCGGTTTCAAACCATCCTTGTTCTTGTCACCAGGACCTGGTATAGGAATGGGATGCTGGATATAAATTGTAATGGGAGAATCTTGTCCGTCAAGATTCAAATATTCAGGCCCAAACTCCAGATCATCATAAGATTTGGTCGGTAATAGGGATGCATCCCACCATTCAGTCTCTGGAGGCGGAGGCCTCTAACGAAATCGCTCATTTCAGTAAATAACTAAAAACTAGGCACGAGATGGCTCACCTTGAGATTCTTCTCTATTGCCATCTCGCCGTCAAAACCGGCCTTGCGTGCACTCTCTGCAATCCTTTGTTTAAGTGCCTCCAATTGGTTGTCTTGCCGCATCTGGTTAGCAAGTGCGACATATTTGCCCTTGGGGTTGAATCGAAACGACCGGCCGGAACGTTCCTTAGGGACACCTTCAAAGCCCGTGTCTTTAACTGGGGCAGCATATGGGTTAGTACTTTCTGGAGTTTTGGTTGGAGGCGGTAGAGGCGGTGGCGTAGGAACATTTCTTGCGTTGGCCTGGTGGAACATCAAGCTTAAGTTGGATGACAGCTAATGGAGCCTACCTTGATGGACGCAAACTTGGGTTGCATGGGCTTGTATCGATCCTTCTTGGACTGCGGAAGGGTAGGTGTCGTGTCCAGCAGCAGAGGATGAGCGGCCATTTTCAAGCCAGCGCCTTGATGGGCTTGTTCCACAGGTGCATTCCCCTTCTTCTTGCCATCCCGCGCCATCGTCTACGTTTAACGTCAATCATACCATAGCATACATCAACCATGACAAGGCTCACCATATACGGATTATCTTTGACCGCCAATTTGGTCTGCGCCTCAGTAACTCGACGCTTTGCTTCAGCAACACGGCGCGTTAGGTCATCTCCCATAGCGGGGGTTCCGGGGCCAGAAGGACCAGCTGCAGAAGCCGTGCGGCTAGAGACGGACGAAGATGGGGTGGGGACGCTCGGTAAGGGAGCAGCAGGCTTCACTGGTGTGGGAGCAGCGAGCTTGGGTGCGATAGTCGCTGGCCCTGTTCCAACTCCGAACGACGCATTTCGCATAGCTGCCAATTTGGCCGCTATTTCGGCCCGTTTTTGAGCGATAAGGTCAGCGCTCGCACTTGACTGTTTGAGTCAGAAAAGACAACGAGGACATCCTGAGTTGAAACTTACACTTAATGAACGAGTTGCGCCGTTGGAGGATGTCTGGGGCAGAAAAGGTTATAGAAACATGTCAGAACGTATTCAAAAAAGGCCAATTCACCTTTGAGATTCGGAGGAGGAAAATATACTCACATCGCTGTTTGCAGAACCCGAGTGAGCATTATGTCAAAGGAAAGAGGCTATGAGCAAACCTTTTCAGCCTCTTGCTGCTGACGGGCTCGCCATTTATCTCCAGAGTACGTTTCCTGTCGCTCATGCTGCCTGAGGGTTGTGGATGCGGGAGACCAGAAACAATGATTACATAATTGCATGTTTTCTCTTTTCCGCGCCGCCAGCTCCGTCAAACCGCCAACAGCACTCGGTCCTTTGAGCTTATTTGCCAGAGCTCGCAGCCAACTGGCGCCGCGCCAAGTCAAGCACATCAAGCGCCACAAAGGCCGCGTTCCGATACCCATCGGTGGATCAACCAAGGGTACAACGCTTGCTTATGGCGACTATGGGATACGAATCAAGGGCAATGGCCACAGACTTACCGCCAAGCAGCTCGCCACGGCGGAGGAAGTGATAAAACGGAAGGCCCGCGTCTTGAAGGGAATGAAAGTCTACCTGAGAGTATTCCCCGACATCCCCGTCTGCATCAAGGTCAGATATAATGACTATATATGCTCTTGTTCGGGTGTAATTAAGCGTCTTAGGGTAATGAAACCCGTATGGGTAAAGGAAAAGGAACGTTCGAGTACTGGGCAACTCGGTTGGTTCACCTCCAGATCATTGTTAATTCGTCTGATGGTTCTCTGCGCAGTGTTCCAACAGGACGTGTGATATTCGAGATTGGAGGTATTCCAATACGCGTGGAACTGGCTAGAGATAGTACGCGATTTCCGTACCCTACATTATCCCAACTTGACAAATGACACAGTTCTACGTCAAGCAGCTGCGAAACTCCCAACTCAAATGGAATTCATAACCCGGTCTACACCGCCACGTCTGGGCAGTTTAGTTCTTCACCCGCCCAAACCGTCCCCCGAGGTCGCCATAGATTCTTCCGTCCCAACCACGGCATAATTTGTATTTTTACACGAAACGCATTTAATTCAATGCAAAGGACATTGTGATAATTGAGCTACCTCTGGTTCCAATGGTACAGGTAAACTCTACTCAGTCGTCCAGTTTGAAGTACTTCCACCCAACTCTTTCCGTGGACAAGTGGAACTAGTGAGATGGTTAGTTTAGCTCTTTTCAAGGTAGTATGTGCGACTTACACCACTGCCATTCCTAGCAGCATGGGCATACAAGGAAGGATCCACGACGGGAGAGATACTAATGGTGTCGTTAGCCAAGCGACTTCAACGAAACTTCAAACTTTTACCTATATTCTCCCTTTGTTTCCGTTTCCTTCACTATCCATTCGTTAGGGTCACATTCTATATCAATCACGGCGCCGGCGGCAAAGATAGCGGGCCTATAAGAGTTGCCCGCTTTCTTGTGGTGAGCTTTGTATCGGTCATTGCCTAAGCTCTCATAATACCACTTGAATACGTTGTTCAGCACAGCAAGACTCCAATTCAGGAATGTACATACCCCAATGTCTTCGTCGGCTTTGTCTTCGGTAGGTGTTAATGTGTTGCTGATACCGTCACTCTTGGCTGCAGGTAGGTAGTCACTCGCAGAGAAGTAGTATGTATACGTTCCAGTCGCCAGAGGCCCCGTTACGCTGCGCATATTGAGGATGGTAGAAGGGATTTTACTGCTTGGCAAACAGTTCGTACGCCCTTTTTATCCTGCGTCGAGGTTTTTTTATTATAAACTAAGAACTCGAGTGACAAATCGTTGTTTGAGAGGTCCTTCTTGTATTGAATGCTTAGCAAGTATCCTTCATTCGGGTTGCTTGAGCTGTCGACGCGTGGCAAGAGACAGGCAACATTCGCAAGCAAGAGCCGATCTACCCTGCTCAACTTGCCCTTAATATTGATCAGTACGCTCATCGGCTCAGTACTAATGTTGGCGAGTCGATGCGAACGATTAGTTTATCGCGATTGTCTGAAAGAATGGGCTTATTGCAAGGCATTCATTTCATAAGTAATGTACCTGGTGCTACGTCAGTATGGTTGTTGATTGCTGATACTTCGGTTGAAGGTTTTTCCGACCTCCGCGTATAGAGAGTTCCTCTTTCATGCATGTGTACGCGTTCTTCTGGTCTCTTGCCCAATTCTATTACCAGCCCTTTTTAATATGCAAGTAAGCTGTACGTCATGACATTAAACCACCCTGTTGGGAGAGACGGATCGACGGCAGGGAGCGCGTGAGCGCGCGCAGCAAGTGAGACGGGTAATGAGGGATGATAGGAGAGGAGGGACAGCGGGACAGCACCCGGATGATGAAGGAGAAGTCACGATGAAGGGAATTGGAAATATGGTTGATGAAGAGATCAATGCGAGAGCGTCTGACAACTATTACGAGGCACCGTCATCAATACGGCGCCCATCTATTTCATATTTTATCTACTATATAACATGTACTTGGTCTCGGTAATGGACGCCTTTGACTCGCATTCCGCTCCGCCTCCATATTTCGACAACACACCCTATTCAGATTTGGCTTATTGTTCATACTAGAGTCGTCCTAGCATACAATATACATTCTGACTAAATACTTCTCAATCAGATCAATGGAAATCTTCAAACGGTATCCTCCGCGTTCATTCTTCTACTTGGAAAAACGACCAGTGCGCTTTCTCCTTGGACACCTTGAACTAATTCCATAGTGAGTGTCGTGTCATCAAGACATCTTTAAACTCACGCCACAGCCATATTCCAATGGATTGATGTACCAAGCTGGGTTCTCAGCTAGAGACGAACTGCAAATACGATAGGCGAGCGAATAGGTTTGATCGTGGACCACCTACACATATTCTCCTCTTGTTTCCGTCTCCTCAACCTTGTACACGGTCGGTCCACACTCTTGGTCCAGGAGAGCGCCTTCGGAGAAGGTCAAGGGTCTGTAAGCTGTCCCGGATTTCTTGTTGCGAATTCTGACAAGGTTGTGGCCCAAGCTTTCACAATGCCACTAGAACATTTCGTAAGAATTACACATCGCATCGACGCGGTCCGTACCTCGATGTTTTCATCTTGTTTGTTCTTTGTGCTTAGGAGCTTATGTCCCGTGTCTTCCCTTTCAACCCTAGGAAGATGGTCCTGCTTGTTCATGCTACCAATAATGAGATAAGTGCCTGTCGAGAGAGACCCCATCGCGCGGCGCATGTTGGCGTTTTCTGCAAGTGTGGTGTGTCAGATGATTGAAGTTCACCCTTTTATACTCGCTGACAATGGGCGTTTTCGTCTTTGAAACATAGGATCCAGACAAACTTACACATGACCGAAGCTTGAGCTTTTCAATTTCACAGACATATCGCCCAACTCATCGTTGGCGGCGAGACCAGGCATGCAATACCCCCGGAAGGAGTTGACTTGTGGACAAACTCTCAAGCCGTGCACATAACTTTGCAACATCAACATCAAATCATATTTGATAGTTGTACAATCGGGGGCCGACTAAAGGTTAAAAATTCATCACGGACGTTGATCATTCGTCAGCATAGAACTCGACATCCTAGAACCGACAATCCGCAGCTAGATGCTCTTATTTCAAGAGTCAAGTTCACATTACTCACAATGCCTTGGTCTCTCGCCGCAGATGATGGCGGGAGAGCCGCTTAGGGCCACTTTACAAACTCATATCAGGATAATGCTAAAACGGAAAAGGAGAAGTCAAATTTTAAATTGCCTCTGTCCTCATGACGAACCGAAACGCCACCAAAACGCCATCCTTAAGCTCAAACTATACTACACTTGAACATATGAGGTTTATGGTAGAGTGCGCGTGAGACAGGGTTGCCCCTGTGACACGTCCGGATCGAGATACGCTGGCTCAGACAGGTGTGCCTACTGGCTGACCTGTATGAATAGACAAATGCTCTGCGCTCACACAGTGAAGCCTGTCATACTGATCCGCATTTCCATGGTTTGTTGGAGGAAGATTGTATGTGCCTGCAGACTAGTGACTGACAAACGAGCATGATGACCCTGGATATGTCACCAATATTCTTGCTCTGGGCGTCTCATCTTATGCCCACTTGCGATGCGGAGGCAGCTAAAGATGGTGAATCAGCTGATGGAACTACGGAGGTAGATTAGGAATCGGAGGGGACTTGTGGAACATCAGGAGGCTGAGAAGAAGTGGATAACGCTCGCGGGCTATGCACATAACTTTGCACGTCAAAGCATTTATACAATCGCGTACTAATCAATACTGTCCAAAGGAAAGCCGAAAACATCCATCATACGCGACCTGGGCTTGATGTTAATGTTACATAGATCGCATTCGACGTTGGTCAATTGTCAGGGTAGAAGAGGTGGACCCTTGACATGCGAGAACCAGCGTTGACTCGCATCTACGTACTTCAATTTCAGGAGTCAAGTGTACATGGAGCGCATTACTCACTTCGCCCTGGTCTTTCGCCACAGACACAAATAAGGTTGGATGCTGGGCGGGGGCACTTCTTTGCAGAAGCATCAGGATAATACCGAAAAGGAACAGTATGCATACGAATATTCTCCCTTGACGTCTGTTTCCTTAACGATCCATTCGTGTGTCATCTCGTTGCTGATGCCGACGTTCATGCCAGGAAGAATGATCGGCGACACATTCAAAGACATGTACTTGCACCGATACAAGTCGTTGCTGATCCTTTCAAAATGCCACTGGTACGTGACGGTAAGTGAATAACTTTAGCAGAGACCGCACATAATACCGACCTTCGCGCTTGTAGATTCTGTGAACGCAAATTTTGAAACATCATTGTCCACTGCAACAAATTCGCCTGGGTAGTCAACTATTTCAACAACATATGTGCCTGTTTGCAGAGGTCCGGTAACAGCACGCATTCTGGGGTGTCAAAGAAATCTGCCTCCTTGTCGAGCTTTAAGATAATCTTTGATTTGCATCTTGTCAACAATGTGAATTTGGTTCAGCTGTCCAATTTGCGCACAAGTTCCGGCTGACCAAATTCGCAAGTGCAAATTTGCTAAACTCGCTCATACAAATTAACATACGAATCAGAGTCTAATTCGCATTGTGAGTGTCTAAATTAGCAATAATGTATATACATCATTCCACGTTGTCCATGCATCGCCGTCCATCGGCAAACTCACTCATATTGTCCCTAGCGTGGTTGTATGGCGATCTGCACGTCCTCCTCGATGGATTCGGAACGGCCGTGACTCGGGTCCCGTTCTCTGCGGGCTTCCAGAAGCTCATCTGGCGCCCTTTGCGGCTCTTCCCAAAGTCACCCGCTGACCACCCGTTTCCAACAAAGGATGGAATTCAACCTCGACGCCATAGACAACGAAGACAGCCCCTCCCTTGAAGTCTACGCCTCCATCCCGGCAACGCCCTTAATGTCTTTTCCAACTTCTACTCGTCTTCTACTCCCTCTGTAATTTTCTATCCATCTTCCTCCCTATCACCGCATCCTACGCCCCCACATCCTTCTCCGCCCTTCCTGCTCCTACCCCTCCTCCCACATGTGCATTGTGTTCTAACTCTGTAAAAGACTGGTGAGGATAGTAGAAACGCGAGTCGGAGCGGTCTGGAGATGTGTGCAGATTTTCCTAAAGTAGTAAGTCAGGGTTCAAAATTTCCTGATGCCTACTCAACGCCGCAGCACTAAAAAAGGATAGGTTGAACATAACTTTTTTGGCAACACGGGATCTCCATGTGCAACCAAGCTTCTAGCGTGTTCTGTGCCTGCTTTGTTCGGGAGAAGGCCAGACCCAGGCTAGATGAGAACAAATTCCGATGGTGATGTGATGAAGAGATCAATCGCCACAACAGAACACCGTGGGTTCCCTAGACGTATGCATAACTGGACAAGGCAGAAAACGAGGAAATCGCCAGCGGTTGCCGAGTCAAACACCTGTTTATAATGTCATCACTTGTATGCTGATGCCGTCGATTCGTCCCAGGGCATCGACACAATCGCACGGAAGAACAAAATATCCATTTTCGCTATGTGAACTGACAGATAGAACAAGCAATAAAAGCACATGAAATTTCCATCACTAACACCCCCTCTTGCTCCATCAACCGTAGCAAAGATTTCCATCGGGACAGCAACCAATGCTGCCATCATTTCTCAACACACAGTAGAAACTGTCGAACCATTAGCAACCTATGAAAGTATTCATAAAATGCAAATCCTCACCCAGCACCACAACAAGCTCCACCTATGAGCACAAAGTCAGCTGATACTCGTATATAAGAGGATTGAGATAAGTACCTCTGCAACAACTCTCGCCGGGGTTGCAACATCCGAAGGTGTCACAGGAGAATTGGCCGTCCCAACAGCAGCCTTTGCAACCATGAGCATGAGAACAAGAAACACTTACGCCACGATGCACTTACGTCCCGGTGCAGAGCAGAACTGATAATTTCGACAACAGCCACCTAGCATGGGACGCCGGTTAGCCAATCAATCGTCATCAAAAACGCGACTTACCAGTACTACAACACTGGCCATACACGGGGCAGCATGCTCCGAGATTGATGCAATAGCCCCAGCCTATCGGGCAATCCCGTTTGAGCAGAGCACCGATACTTGCAGAGGTATCAGTGACTTTGTTAACTCGCATGACCGGGTCGACGAATTCTGCAACCTTGTCTGTCGCAGTATTGGTCGCAGTACTATCGATCGCACCATCGGTCGTAGTATTATCGGTCGCACTATCGGTCGTAGTCGCTTGACTGCCGGTTACCAGCAGTAGCAAGGAAATGTAACCAACCAGGAGAAGCATTGCAATAGGCAATAAAGTAATCTTTGTGGGCTTTTATACTCTCACTATCCAACTACTTATGGTTGGTCGGCGGTCTATTGAAAACAAACTTCCCTTCATCCCCTACAGTCATAGGGGCAGAAACACTGCCTTGCCTTTAAAGGCGCCGTTGCCTTCAGATCAGGGTAAGGTTTCGGCCACCTTTGCTTCGATGAAATACAATATATTCACCATGTTTTTCGAGGTTAGCAAGTTTGCTGTTCACGTTCAGGTCATGGCTGGCGTACTGTTGGGAACTGAAGGTCTGACGATTATCAGGTTGTGCTTGTGCCTTGTGCTTTAAAAGGCCTCGGTCAAACGGATACATTGGGTGATGTGCAATAGGATTTGATTCCCTAAACAATTGTTGACGGAATCACATGGTTTGTGTTGAACCGACCATTGGAGGCCTGGTCTCTAGCGCTAGCGCGCTGACCGCCTCACTTGTTTACTGGCCCGCTTGCTTCCTTACTCACCTGCTGCCCGCTGGCCCGCTGACCGCCTCCTTAGTCGTCTACTCCTTTTTTCCGCTCGTCTGCAGCCTGCTGGCTCATTTGCTGCCCACTATTCGTCTACTCATCTACTGCCTACTGACCTGCTGACCGCCTCACTTGTCTTTACTGCTCGCAGACCGCCTCCTTATTCATCTACCGGCCCACTAGCCACCTCAAGTGCCCACTTGCACACCCCCTCCTTCGTCTATTGCCTGATCCTCTACAGCCTGCCCGCTCACATCATCAGCGTCAGCCCCTTCATTTTTCCTGCATTCTTCCCCCAGCTGCTTCTCAACCCTCCTGCCCGCACCGGCCACCTCCACCGTCCTCAAACCCCACCCTACGAAGCAAGTCAGCGATATCGATATCCTTCGCTGATGCAACACAAGGCGCACCCTAGTCATGCCTCAGGGTGGAAACACAGGCCTCGTTAGCGGTTTTGTCCTCGCCGCCGCACTCGTCCTCTCTCTCTCCAGCACGAACAACTTGATTTAATTGAATATAAATAGTTTTTTCATTGCAAAGCCTGTCACGAAATGCGAGATAAAAACAGAAAATGGCTAGTAAATTCTCTCACTTAGTTAATCGACCTCGCCTAATAAAGTTTTCAGTTATTTAGCTGAAACTTTTGGTAAATTTCTGAAATTCACAATAAATCGCGTTATATTAGTGCAGTTGTTCGCCAATTTGCCGAGATTGACGTTTGTTTCCACACCGTTAATGTAAGACCTGAGGGTCGACTCGACCATGATGTCGACATCACGCTCCTCCTTCCTGATTCAACTGGAGCAGGCTCGAAGACATCGGTGGCATTCACATGAACCTGGAAAGCGCGTTTGGTAGGAAGGTCAATCTCTCAGTGTGCCCGCCTGATGACTTTTGGAGAGGATTGAGAGGTACTGGATACCAACTAACCTTCGACCTGGAACGGTGAGCCTTTCCTAGTATGTTTGATATCCCTGAAGCAGCAATGATGAAGCCACGGACGGCACCATTGATATGGATGGGAATTGAAATACTGGGTCGCAGACCTCTCGTGAATGTACGTACCTCGGTGTCTTTTTTTTTTTTTTTTTTTTTTTTTTCCTCGTTTAGGCCCCTTCGTACCTATGTATGTACATGGTAGGGCATCGTGCTTGTCTAGTAGTTACGTAGAGATGGTCCTCTGTCCTGCGTGGGTAATTACATCCTTCGCTCTGTGCCCGAGTCCTCGCATGGGCGAGGTTGGGCGTGGGTGTACCGTGCTGTGAGGTGTTAGTTATGGGTCTCTCCCTTCCGCCTCCATCGTGGGCCTTTCTCCCCTCGCGTCATGAGCTGGCTCCTTTTCCCTGTGCTTTAGCCATCGCCTGATATCGGTTTGCGTCTCGAAATGCTTGTCCCGTCCCATTCTTTCCCGTTCTTCTCTTCTTATGTTTCTGCCATTGCGTTGTCGTGGCAGCTCTCCCCTTCTGTTGATCCTCCGTTCATTTTCTCCCGCGTCCCTCCTGTTGCCTCTCATAGGCTTTTCTCTTCCACCTGCACCCCTCGTGTCCATATCTCCGTTGTTCCTCGTCCACGATGGTCTCCCTATATCTTTGAGGAATTTTGTGACGTGCTGTATATTGCCGTCGTTTGCGAGAATTGTGGATATGCTGGTGAGATTCCTCCTGAGTCCATTCCTGAGTGTTCGCCTTTGTCTTTCGTAGGCTCTGCAGTGCCGGAGTACGTGGTCGATTGTTTCATCGTATATGTGGCAGGCTTCGCATGTCGCCGTTTCTCTAACTCCTATCCTTTTGAGATGGGCGTTCAGCCCTATATGACCTGTTTTTAGTTGTGTCCATAGACTTCCTGTCTTGCGATTTACGTGTGTCAGCGCTTTCCTAAAAGATTTACAGGGTACTTCTCGAATGATCTCTTTGAGCCGGTGCGCCTGGTTGGAGGAGCTCCATGTATTTGCCGCGCAGTTTTTTATGGCTTCTTTAAATCGTTGTTTCCTGCTGATTTGCTAGTTGGTAGCGTTCTGCGTAAGAAGGGGGGTAGAGTCTTCTTCTCCGTTGCCCAGCCGTTTGTTGCTGCCTTTGCTGCCTCGTCGGCCTTCTCGTTACCCTTTATTCCTATGTGGCCGGGCGTCCATATGATTTTTATCGTGCGGTTTTTCTTTTTCTGCAGTTTTTTGAGCTGTAAGTGAAACTCGTCGATTATGTATTTGCCTGGTCCTGGTTCGTTGGACGTCAGGGCTTTAATTGCCGCCTGGTTGTCGACATGGATTGATATCGAGGGTGATTTTGAGTTTCTTATTGCGTAGAGGCCCATGCATAATGCGGCACACTCTGCTTCATATACAGTGTGGGTTTCCTTTGTGCCAAGTTTGGTTCCGACTTTACTTGTCTCCCTGCCGTTGCGATATACGATTGCTGCTGCACCTACGCCTTCGTTTGTTAGTGAGCCGTCTGTAAAGATTTTTGTGTCGGCATCGTCCGTTTCGCAGATTTGTTTCGCGCTGTCCTTTGTGTTTGCTATGATTGTTTTTAGTTCGGGTATCCGTGTAATGTGGTGTCTACTTAATGAGATCTTTTCCATGGTTTTGGGTTCCAGGTTATATGTATGTAATAACTCGTGGATTGGGCCTGGGTGGGATTTCACGTAGCGTGTCGCTGCCCGGCGTACCATTTTATATAGAGGATGTTCTTCAGGTACCGTTGCGAGGCTGAGTGCTGCGTTTTGTCGCCATTTGTCTATCGCTATGTGCATGGGTAGGATGTCTGCTAGTATGTTAGGACTGTGTTTGGTGTAGATTTTCATGCGCCTGTAATGGTTATTTGCCGCCTCGTCTTTGTACTGATGATAGCTTTCTTATGATTGTTTTGTTGTAGGTTGGCGACGATTGCGGAGCTAAGGACTCATTCCTTCTCCTTGGGCTAAGGTATATGTCAGCGCCATAATAACTACGTGGTAGGGCGATGGCTTGATATAATCGCCTGACAAAGGATGTGCTAATCCTTTGGTTTGTCCTTGCTAGCGTCCGAATTGGTTGATCCACTTGTTCTCCCTTCGCTATTGCTGCCGCCTGCTTGTTTTCGTTCCAGAAAGTTTATGGTCGATTATTAAAACCGAGGTATTTTGCCGATTTTTGTTGGGTTACTTGTGGGCCGTTGATGATAATTGGTGTTCCTTCTCCTTTCTCTGCCCCTTGTTGTGTTTTCGCCTCTTAAGAAGTCTATAAGTTGGAATTTATCGACGCCAAACGTGCAGTTGTGAGTGTTAGCCATTCCAGTATGCCGCTGGTTTGTTGAAGCATGTCGCTGATTTTTGTGTGTGTTTCGTGGTAGCTGTTGCCTATTGCTATGAGCGTCGCGTCATCTACGAATAGTATAGCGTCTTCGTCGTTGTTTGTTACTGGTATTTCTAGAATCTCCGAGTTGTACAGAATATATCCAATGACTGAAAAAGGATCCCCTTGGTCTAACCCGTTATTAACAGCAAATGGTTCGGAGGTGAAGTCATCGAAAGCTTTAGCTGTGTCCTTCTTCCTGTCATCCGTCGTCCTATCCACTCCGTAAGTGCCGCCGGTATTCCCCTCGTTCTCATGTCGTGTTTGAGTTTGTTGATATCTACACTGGGGAATGCACCTTTGACGTCTAGGAATAACGCGGAGATTACTTTCTTTTTCCGCCATGTGTCTTTGACTTTCGAGATTAGATAGTGTATCGCGTGGGTGGTGGAGCGGCCAGGTCTGGCGCCGAAGTGGTTCTTTGGTATGATGTCTAGTTCCTCGCATCGGCTTGCTATTTCGTCGGCTATACAGGAGTTTAGTAGTCGGGCGAATCCGTTTGAGAGTGATATTGGCCGCCATGCATTCGGGTTGCTGTAGTTGGGTTTTCCGGGCTTTTTAAGAATTATCGTTAACGTTTTTGCCCATTGTTCCGGGTAGTAGGCTGAGGTGAAGGTTGCTCTGAATAGCGGTCCTAGGTATGGTACCAGGATATTCTGGGCTTCCTTGAAGGTACAGTTTGGCGGGGTATCTGGTGCTGTTGCTTTATACGGTAGCATACGGTTGATCGCTCTTGTTATTTGATGGTCTGTGATATTAGTGAAGGTCCATCGAGGAGGTGGGTACGTAGCTTCATCTGCGTTTCCTTCATTTGGTAGGGCCGTTGGGAAAAAGGTTTTGTAGAAGACGTTGCTCTTTTCTGCATTTGTGTGTGCTTTTGAGCTGCCTACATGAGGGTTTGTAGTCGTTTCGAGGTCTGGTACTTTGGTGCGGCCTGTGTCTGTTGGCGGGTTGCGTGCATATTTTCCTGCTGTCCACACCGATGAGTCGTTGAGCGTTTCTAACCAATCGTTCCAGTGTTTTAGTTTGGCGTCGGATATCATCTTTGCATATGACTTCTTTGCGCCCTTGTAGTCGGCGTGTATGGGGTGGTTTTGGTTGTGTTGCTGTTGGTGTGCGATGCGGCCCATTTTTATTACCTTTTTTCGGGTGTCTGTGAGTTCGGAGTTCCACCATCTTTTCGAGCGTTGCTTGTTGTGGGTTTTCGGAACTATCTTCCTAATGGTATTCATCAGTGCGTCGTCTAGTCTTTTCAATGCTGTGTCAAATTCTTGGGGACTTGCTATCTCTGTTGGCGGGGGGGATGTCTGAATTTGTTTCGTTAACTCAGAGCGAAACTGCTCCCAGTCGGTTCGCCTATAGTCATATCGTTCTGGCTCCATGTATACGTCTGTGGATGTGTTGATGTGCATGACGATTGGGAAGTGATCCGTATTTGGCGGTTGCTTCTCCGGTACTGTGTCACAACGGATTAGTGCGTCAATCAGTGAGTTGGATAGGAAGACGTTATCAGGTCAGGTTAGGTTCTTTGTGGATGTTGCTCGGAGCGTTGGGATACCCTTTGGGAGGGCCATTTCCATGTCTTGCGCCATCATTATGTCCAGGAGCTCCTGCGCTTTCCTGATGTTCGTTGGTGTGAATAAATGCGTGTTTCGATCTTCGTCCCATAGCGGGTGGTGTCTGTTAAAGTCGCCAAGCCATATGGTATGATCTGCTTGTTCCGAAGGGTTGTTGCTCTTCGATAGACGGTCTAGTTCTGTAAGTGTGTCATCGTGTTGTATGTCATTGTAAATATTGAAGATGTTGATTGTGCCGGCTGTCGTCTTTAAACGTATGGCCACTAAGTCGCTCGAGTTTGTTTGTATCGGATCCCATTCGCTTGTAGGTATACTCTTGTTGACGAGCATGACTGCTCGGGTTCTTCTCCTGGGCGTTTTGGAGTGGTTGTGTGGGTATACTACCCGCCAATTTGTGTTCGCTCTTGTGTTGTAGAAAGCGTCGAGAAAAGGTTCCTGAATCACACATATGTCGTGTCCGCTGTTTTTCAGTAGTTCTAGGAGGTCTTCCTGGGCCGTTAGAGATTTGTTTAGGTTTTGTTGCCAGATTCGTAGTTGATGTTTGTCGTGTGGGGTGTGGTTGTTTGTATGAGTCGTATAAATCATAAGGGGGGACTACGGCTGGTCTTCGTGGGGGTTGGGAAGCCTTGGCTGATGTATGCCAGGGGGTCATCTTCGTCTACTTGGTCTGCCCAACTGGGTGTGGCTGTAGGCGTGCGAGGTCGGCTATGCCAAGGTGGGCCAGATTGCCGTGGTGTTTTTTGGTTGTCGTCCATTAGCATGGCTGTATAGTCCCAATGGTTTGGCTGTGCCGTGTAGAAGCTCGTGGGTGGTTGCGTCTTTTCATATTGGGTGTCGTTCCTTAATTCCCATGTGCGAGTGTCGGAGTCTATGGGGTAGAATCTGTATTTGGCATCTGGTGTATGCTTCCTGTGGTTCTCAATGCTTCTTTCGAAAATGGGGCAGAGTCTGTCCGCTGCCGAATGTCCTGACACGTTGCAGTTGATACATCGCGGTTCGCCTGAGTGTTGGCATTCGCTGGTTCTGTGGCGGCCTGTGCATCTGGCGCAGATTGGTTCTTTGATTGGGCAGTTTGCTGCCCGGTGGTCTCCTTTGACGCTTTGGCAATTAAAGCACCTGGAAGGTTCAGTTAGTAGCTTATCTGCAAATACACGTTTGTTTTCGATGATCAAACCGTCGCTGATGACTTGGTTGGCCAGTTCGCGTGTTTCGAATCCCATCAAAACGTGGGCTGTCTCTTGACCGGGTCGTCTTCTTTCCGGGGCTTTTACGTATCTTGCGTGGATGATAGTGTCCCTTGGGAGTCCGCTGTTTAATTCCGTCAGGTTCTTGCTTAGTGTATCGTTCGGGTTGAATTTGTTACTGGGACGAATTTATGAGGACGTTAGAAAAGCCGCGCATGGGCGGCGTCCATGCCGCCCATTCTTTTCGTGAGGTTTTCCATGTTATCGTCCCTTTTTAACCATTGCGCTGCGCCTTTCGAATTGAGTTGGTAGATTACTGCTCCGGATTTTGTCATAGCCGCTGAGACGAAAGATGCTCCTTTGAAGACATTGATGCCGTCCTTTACCATGGTTGCCAGGGCTAGGTCTCCTTTGGCTACTAATTCCCTCGGGGTCAGTTTTGCCGTGCTGTCCCTAATCGCCGTGTCTTTGATCAGGAGGACAATTTGTCTCTCCCGGTCATTACCCTTTGCTATAGCTGTGGCGTGTGTGCTGGCGTTAATGCGCGCTGCCATTGACGCATATGACGGGGGGATTGTGTTATCGCCAAGTGAGCAGGGTGGCGGTTGTGTTCTGAGGTTGTTCTCTTCGGTTCTGTTCTTTAGCGATTTGTTAACTCCATTGATGCCCTTTTTTGCGTCTTCGGTTTCTTTTTTGATGTCGTTGAGGTCTTTCCTTGTTTCTTCGGCATTCTTTTTGATGGCGTCTAGGTTTGTATTAAGTTGGCCTTTAAGCTCGTGCACCGAGCTTTCCAATCGTTTAAGTATATCTTGCTGCAATTCCAACTGTTCTCTGACTACGTCGGGGCCTGTATCAGAGTCGTTCGTGTTGTGGTTGAAGTGGCCGTTGTGAACTGCGTCCTGTATCATGAAACAGACGCTCATTATTCCATTTGTTAAGCTAAGCGTCGTTCGTTCGGGCGTTGCTGCTAAGGTTTGGAGGACGAGGTGTATCGTATCGATGTCCATTATTTCGCTATCGTCGTATAATCCGCGTTCCGCGAGGTACGTTTTTGCTCCCCTAAGGGATGTGATCGACGGCGGGGGGACTTTCCTGTTCAAGGCGACGGATTTCGAGCTACTGTCAGCATCTAGGGTGCTCGAAGGGCTGCCTATGCTGCTATCGAGCCTGCCGCGTTTTCTTGTGGTATGGGGGGTTTTGTTCGTCGGCATCCTTGTTTATTGGTGTGGGGGTGGGGTATGGAAGGTAAAGGTAAAGGTAAGAGGCTACAGCTACGTCTACGTCCACTATACGAGCAACGACCTATAGATCTCCGAAAAGCTTCGGGGTCCTAGTAGGGGTGCCACGTGGTTGCGGATCAAGAGAGCTCCACCTCGGTGTCTTCGTCGGCTTTGTCTTTGGTAGGTGTTGATTTGTTGCTGTACCGTCACTCTTTACTGCAGGTAGATGGTTACTCGCAGGGAAGCAGTCCGGATACGTTCCGGTCGCTAGAGGCCCCGTTACACTGCACATATTGAGGATAAGAAGGATTTGCTGCTCGACGAACAGTTCGTACGCCCTTTTTATCCAGCGACGACGGTTTTCTATAATAAACTAAGAACGCGAGTGACAAATCGTTGCTTGAGAAATTCTTCTTGTATTGACTGCTTAGCAAGTACCTTTCATTCGGGCTGCATGAGCTGTCGACGCAGGAGACAGGCAACATTCTCAAGCAAGAGCTGATCTACCCTGCTCAACTTGCCATTTACGTAGTCTGTATATTGATCAGTACGCTCATCGGCTCGGTGCCAGTGTTAACGCGCCGATATGAACGATTAGATTATCGCGTTTCCTGCAACCTTTGGGTGTAGGGTATTTCGAGGCGTCGCCAGTAGAGGAGGGCTTTGAGCGAAGAGGCCGATGACGGCATGAACCAGTCCGATGACACCGAAGAGGAAGAGGGCGAGGATGAGAACCTGAAGACGAGGGGCCAGAAGATACCGCGGTCCCCGGCTGAAAATTAGGCTGAAGCTGCCGACTCAGATTGCGTTGACCTCAGGCAGCGTTACTCTTGTCGAAGGATACGGTCACGACGATATAGGCTCATAGGTGTGTTGAACGTAGGTCGGGTATGAACATGTATCTCATTGCATTCGCTGCTAGACCCAGAGTCCGAGGAAGAGTCAGCCAATAAATCATCTTCGGATGTTTCTGAGAATGAACGGCCCTCTCGCACTGCGAGCATTCCGTCTCATGACAACAAGACGGTTCTCGCCAGCGTCGTCGGTTCGCCACATGCTTCGTTGGGTGAGTCGCTGTTGTTATTGTCGATTGCGTGCTAATAATACAACGCTATCAAGACGACAACAGTGGATCGAAAAAAGAGCCACTGAATGAGATCGAGTTAGCGTTGCGCCGGGAATAAACTGGTCGAAAGAGAAAGAATCTCGCGGAGAAAAAACTGGAGGATGAAAAGGTAGCTAGCTGTTCAGATCACCACACTGGATGGTGTTTGAACCATGTGAACAGGCGGAGACAATCAATAGAATCATAGATTACTGGAGAGGCAGTCACCCACGGCATCGCCGAGCAACGGCCAATGTTGCTCCACCGGAGAACGCTGAATATGGCAAGGGGCAAGTCCACGAAGATGTCAAGCCCATGACCCCGTCGTGTACATCAGCAAACCTGTGAAGTCTCTGATGATCTTATATAAGCCCATAAGATTATGTGGGCTCTAGTGGTAAAGAGCATAATTTCATCAGATGGTTAGGTTGTCATACCACCATGTGACATGTAAATAAGAAACCCTTAGAGTGGAAGTTGTTTAGCTGTAAGGCCATAAGTTAATATAAGTTTTGGTAAGATCAGGAGCTGTTCAGGTTGTTAGGCCATAAGTTGATATAAGATCAAAAGCTGTTCAGGTCATCAGGCCAACTTATCAACTTATGGCTGAACAACCTGACAGCTCCTGATCTTAACCAAACTTATATTTAACTTATGGCCTTACAGCTAAACAACTTCCACTCTAAGGGTTTCTTATTTACATGTCACATGGTGGTATGACAACCTAACCATCTGATGAAATTATGCTCTTTACCACTAGAGCCCACATAATCTTATGGGCTTATATAAGATCATCAGAGATTTCACAGGTTTGCTGATGTACCATTGGATCTCGACATCTCAAGTACCAGCCAATGCCGAACATTGTCACCATTCCAGCCCAAGCTTCGGCAGCACCGAGAGTAACTTGGGCTGCCCCTATGAGATGTGCGTTCGAAGGTTGTGGAGGGATGAGAAAGTATATAGACTTGTTCGGAATAGTTCGATTGGGGCGTGTGGTATGTATTAACATATCACGGCATGTCGTAATGGGGTCTTTGTATGACAGTCCGTATGGGACAAAAACATTATGGTAATGTCAGGCAGTGCACATTGATGTGCACTGGTTTGCACCACTGTGCATTGGTGCATGACATGCATCATTGTGCACACCTTTGATGCATCAGTGCAACAAGTGAGACATGCCATACTCTGTGCTGGTGGCTGTGCAAGTGCAATGCACCAATGTTGCACAATGCATGCACTATTGTTGAGGTCATGATACATGAGTGCAAGATTGCATTGTTATTAGATTTTGTTAATGTCTGAGATTCCTGTTAGACTCTCACATTACATATTGCTGTTCTTGGTATTTTCATTTATTTCTATGGCAACAAAAAAATTTTTAAAAAATGGCAAACTTGTCTGATAGCCATGGACTTCCTCTATTTGGAATAAGTGCAAATATTGCACTGGTGGCATGCTCATGTCAGGTTGGTGCATGCACCACTTGTGCACCATTGTGTTAGATCATCTGAATGAGTGGAATTCAACTGGAATGAGAAGATTGCATCTTGTGGCACTCTCAGGTGCATCTGGTGCATCAGTGTGGCATTGTGTCATGTCTAAGCCCCATGCAACCTCATGCACGATGTGCACTGATGTGCACTGGATGCCACTGATGCACACTGATGCACACTGATGCACACTGATGCACACTGATGCACATCAGTCCCTAGGACAAAAACTAATGTTTTTGTCCCATACAGTCAATCATATCTTTGAGAGCACATGACTTGACGGAATTCAACATCAACGCCTTCCCTTGAAGTCCACGCCTTAACGCACGAGTGACAGAGCTGCAGAACAGCAGCACTGAACAGGATAGGTTGAACATAACTCTTTTTTGGCAACACGGGATCTGCAACCAGTCTTCTAGCGTGTTCTGTGCCCACGTTTGTTCGCCAGACTCAGGCTAGATGAGAACAAACTCCGATGGTGATGACAAACAAGTCAATCGCCACAACAGAACACCATGGGTTACCTAGACGTATGTATAATTGGACAAGGCAGAAAACGAGGAAATTGCTAGCGGTTGCCGAGGTGTCAAACACCTGTTTATAATGTCATCACATGCATGCCATGCTAATGCTGTCGATTCATCCCAGGACATGGACACAATCGCACGGAAGAACAAAATATACATTTTCACTATATGAACTGACAGATAAAACAAGCAACGCAAGCACATGAAATTTGGTTTCCATCACTAACACCCCTACCGTTTGCTCAACCATGGCAAATAAGTCCATTAGGACAGCACCAAATCCTGCCATCATTCTTCTTAAAGCAGTAAGAACTGTCGAATTATAAATAACCCATGAAAGTATTCATAAAATGCAAATACTCACCGAGGACCACAACAAGCTCCACCTATGAGCACAAGGTCAGCTGATACTCGCAAGTATAAGAGGATTGGGGTAAGTACCTTCACAACAAGTATCGCCGGGTACGCAACATATGTTGCCGCAGGCGAATTGGTTGCTACCACAGCAGTCTTTGCAACGTGAGCATGAGAACAGAAAACACTCGCGCCATGATGTACTTACGTCCTGGTACAGTACACCATTGATAATTACCACAACACCCACCTAGCATGAAACACTTGTCAGCCAATCGCCATCGACCGTCAAAAACGTGACTTACCATAATTACAACACTGGCCGTGCTCGGGGCAACATATAACTCCGTGGCAATAGCCAGCGCCTCCCGGACAATCCTGTTTGAGCAGAGCGCCGGTCTCTTCAGAGGCATTAATGACTTTATAAACTCGGATGGTCGGCGCGATGAGTTCTGCAAACTTGTTGGTCGCAGTATTGGTCGCAGTATCAACTATCGCAGTCGCTTGACTGCGAGTTACCAGCAGTAGCAAGGAAATGTAACCAACAAGGAGACGCATTGCAATGGGAAACAAAGTGGTCTTTGTGGGGTTTTATGCTCTTGCCATCCAACTGCTCGTGGTTGATCGGCCTATTGAAAATAAACTTCCCTTCACTGATCCCCTTCAGTCAAAGGGGTAGAAGCACACTTGCCTTTATTATCGTCTGATCAGAGTAAGGTTTCGGCCGCCTTTGCTTCCATGAAATACAAAAGCTGGGTTCTCAGCCAGAGATGAACTGCGAATATGATAGGCGAGCGAATATATCTGATTATGGACCACCTACACATATTCTCCTTTTGTTTCCGTCTCCTCAACCTTGTACACGGTCGGTCCACACTCTTGGTCCAGGAGAGCGCCTTCGGAGAAGGCCAAGGGTCTGTAAGCTGTCCCGGATTTCTTGTTGCGAATTCTGACAAGGTTGTGACCCAAGCTTTCAAAATGCCACTAGAAGTGACATTTCGTGAGAAATACACATCGTATCGACGCGGTCCGTACCTCGATGTTTTCATCTTGTTTGTTCTTTGTGCTTCGGAGCTTATGTCCCGTGTCTTCCCTTTCAACCCTAGGAAGATGGTCCTGCTTGTTCATGCTACCAATAATGAGATAAGTGCCTGTCGAGAGAGACCCCATCGCGCGGTGCATGTTGGCGTTTTCTGCAAGTGTGGTGTGTCAGATGATTGAAGTTCACCCTTTTATACTCGCTGACAATGGGCGTTTTCGTCTTTGAAACA
The DNA here is from genome assembly GCA_032173475.1 of Amanita phalloides. NCBI lineage: Eukaryota > Fungi > Basidiomycota > Agaricomycetes > Agaricales > Amanitaceae > Amanita > Amanita phalloides. The sequence goes on along the minus strand of JAENRT010000015.1, from coordinate 175,719 downwards.
TAGGATCCAGACAAACTTACACATGACCGAAGCTTGAGCTTTTCAATTTCACAGACATATCGCCCAACTCATCGTTGGCGGCGAGACCAGGCATGCAATACCCCCGGAAGGAGTTGACTTGTGGACAAACTCTCAAGCCGTGCACATAACTTTGCAACATCAACATCAAATCATATGATTGATAGTTGTACAATCGGGGGCCGACAAAAGGTTAAAAATTCATTACGGACGTTGATCATTCGTCAGCATAGAACTCGACATCCTAGAACTGACAATCCGCAGCTAGATGCTCTTATTTCAAGAGTCAAGTTCACATTACTCACGATGCCTTGGTCTCTCGCCGCAGATGCAAATAAGGACGGCGGGAGATCCCGCGCCACTTCATAGAGGATAATCCTAAAACGGAAAGGGAGAAGTCAAATTTTGAATTTCATGTGTCCTCATGACGAACCGCAATGCCACCAAAATGCAATCCTGACGCTCAATCCATAATACACTTGAACCCATGGGTGCATGAGGTTTGCGCGTGAGGCTGGGTTGCCCCCGTGCAGGTCCGGAACGGGACAGCTAGCATTCGGTGGCTCGGACAGGTGGTGGTGGGGGTCTCGAGATAGTAGAGTGAGCCCCCGTAGGAATAGTCACACCGTGAAGCCTGTCATACTGATCCACATTTCCACTATGCACACGACTTTCCAATGTCAAAGCGTCCGTACAATCGGACATCAATACTGTACAAAGGAAAGTTGAAAAAACATTCATCATACGCGACCTAAGCTTGATGTTAATATTGCTCAAGGTCACCTAGATCGCATTCACTAACTTTGATCAGTTGTCAGGGTAGAAGAGGTGGACCCTTGACATGCGAGGACCGGTGTTGATTCCCATCTAGACGTACCCCAATTTCAGGGGTCAAGTGTACATGGAGCGCATTACTCACTTCGCCGTGATCTTTCGCTACAGACACAAATAAGGTTGGATGCTGGGCGGGGGCACTACTTTGGAGACGCATCAGGATAATACCAAAAAGGAACAGTATGCATACAAATATTCTCCCTTAACGTCTGTTTCCTTAATGATCCATTCGTGTGCCGTCTCGTTGCTGAGGCCGACGTTCATGCCAGGAATGATCGGCGACACATTCAAAGACATGTGCTTGCACCTATACAATTGTATAGTCGTTGCCGATCTTGTCGAAATGCCACTGGTACGTGACGGTACTAAGCGTTAGCCGTGACCGCACAGAATACTGACCTTCGCGCTTGTAGATTCTGTGAACGCAAAATTTGAAACATCATTGTTCACTGCGACAAATTCGCCTGGGTAGTCAACTATTTCAACGACATATGTACCTGTTTGTAGAGGTCCGGTAACAGCACGCATTCTGGGGGTTCAAGGAAACTTGCCTCCCTCTCAAACTTTAAAATTAACCTTTGAATTGCATCTTGTCCGTCACGAACTCGGACGCTACGACTACAGACATCGAATACCGGCAAGATCAAGCCGCTCGGATTTGAACATATGGGACAGAGCGCGCGTGAGACCGGCCTGACCAAGACAATCCCCATTGGCTGCCTCCAATATACTGCTTATGAACGTCTAATCCACATTCGGCAGTGATCTACGCCACCGAGAGAAGAAAAGGTTTGAACAGGTAGCGACGCGTACTGTTAACCGTCATGCTATTATAGTGAGTCTTGTATTTTCCAGGCTTCTCGAACCGATCCAATGCTGGGCATGATGAATTTGCCGATGGGACTACAGAGGTGAATGGGCGTCGGAATGGATTAGAGGAGAGGTGGACAACTCCTGCTACTAGTGGGAAAACTTGGTAGTAGCTGCTATGCGGCACAGCATCAGAGTTCAATCACGGCCTGGCAACCATCAAAGCTAAGATTCGTCATATGGCTGTTCAACTGTTCAACGTCAGCATGGTAGAATGAATTCATTAACGCTGATCTGGCAGGACCCGACCGGGAGAAGTTATTCTTCAACGTTACTGATACCTTTCCTTTTTGGCGTCGGTACAGCACCGCTCCCGCCCAGGAACCGTCCTTGCCCGGGAGTCATGAGTCCTCTTGGTGGGATTCATGTATCTAGTTAACATTGATCCTAGTATGACAAGCACAAAGTTGGTCGTCCAGCCTCCGATGCACGGGCGAACTTTCAAGTGATTATGCTCGCAACTTTGAAATGCCAATGTCGAATTTCGCATCCGGACAATCGCGAATCTACTACGTTACAAGGGAAGGCTAAACAATTCATATGCTCTCGAAACTTGCAGCCACAGTGGAGCTATCTTCGATGTCAATATAGTGTCGAGTATTGGACACGTTGATCAGTTATCCACGGAGAAAAAGCGGGACCTCGTCATGTTAGGACCAATGGTGACTTTCAGCTAGGTACGCGAATTTCAGGTGCAAAGAGGACATGGAGCGCATTACTCACTTCGCCTTGGACTTTCGTCCCATGGTAAAACAAGGTCGGATGCTCCGCGGGAGAGATGCTGCACAGACTCGTCAAGACAGTGCCGAAAAGGAAAGGTATACATACATACCTATATTCACCTTTAACATCTGTTTCCTTAATGATAAATTCGCTGGGCCCCTCCCCCAAGCCGACAGCCGTGTCTTGTCCAGGAAGAATACGTGTCGACGCATTCGTGAGTAGGTGCCCTATACGAAACAAGTCGTCGCCGATCCTTTCGACGTTCCACTTCCACACCGCGGTAAGCGAAAAGGCGCGAGCATGGCGAAACGGTGCAGAATGCTGACCTTCACGTTATCGGTTTGAGAATTTCCTGTCAACTCAACATTTGAAGCGCCGTCGTTCACCGTGCCATATTCGTCGGGATAGTCAACCGCTTGTGAGATATATATGCCTGATTGCAAAGGTCCAGTAGCAGCGCGCATTCTGGGGTGTCAAGGAAATTTGCCCCCTTGTTGAGCTTTAAATCCCCAGACGCTGACTACCGGCAAGGCCAAGCCGCTCCGACTTGAACATATGGGTTATGATGGATGAGATTCGGCAGGAGTACGCGTTCGACCGGCTCGCCCCCGCAGTAAACGCATGCTATCCCTACCCGTGGCGTGGCGCCCGATATATAAAGTATTTCTGATATTCAACACTGCTAGCGGAACGAGGTACCCGGCAGCGATTACGCCACCACTGTCAACCATCATGCTATTGTTGCCAACCGATCCAATGCTTGGACATGGTGAATTGGCTGATGGAACTCCAGACGTGAACGGGCATTGGAATAGATGGAATGGACAGGGGTTAGAGAAGACGCATGAGGAAACAATATGCATCAAAGCCGTACAATGAAAGCTGCGGCACGAAACTCGCCGATAGTATAGGTTCAACAGCTGATGTGGCAGGTCCAGCGCGAAAAGCATCAGCGCGCTATGCAAAGAAATGGGCGGTGTGTGACAGTGATTCCTAATCAGCATCGCTCCCGCCTAGCTACCGGTGAAAGTCCGAGTCACTCACGAGTCCTCATGGTGAAATTCACGTTCCGAGGATGAACGAAGTGAGGATTCGGTCCGTAACCGATTCAAGAGACCGGTTAGACCCGAGGCGCGACTTGCCACGCCAGGTCAAACAATCCTGCATCCAATCCAGTATCCAGTTGCAAATTTTCTCGTTCTCAGAATTGACCTCGTCCTGGGATTTGCCACACGAAGTGGTGGCCACAAGCAAGTATCTAATTACGAACACAATGGTGGCCGTCTGGCTTGCGATTAGCCACGAAAATCGCAATGCATACAGAGAATCGTTGATCGAAGGTGCAAAAATAAAATAAAATATTGGCCTGGACGAGTTAAAGTTCCACATCCGTACAATCACGAATCCACTACTTTACAAGGGAAAGCTAAACATTTTAAACATCATATACTGTCGAAACTCGCTGACACAGGGAAGCTATACTCGATGTTAATGTATTGAACACGTTTGGTAAAGCTGATCAGTTATCTGCATAGAAGAAGCGGACTCTGGTCATCTTTGAACCAACATTGGCTTGCAGCTAGACACGTGAATTTCAGGTGTCAAGAGGACATGGAGGCCATTACTCACTTCGCCTTGGACTTTCGTCGCAGAGTAAAACAAGGACGGGTGCTGGGCAGGAGCGACGCTGCGCAGACTCATCAGGATAGTGCCGAAAGTGAAAGGTATACACACATACCTATATTCACCTTTAACATCTGTTTCCTTAATGATAAGTTCGCCAGCCCCCTCCATCCCCATGCCGACAGCCATATCTTTCCCAGGAAGAATAAGCGGCAACGTATTCGTGCATAGATGCCTTATACGAAACAAGTCGTCGCCGGTCCTTTCGAAATTCCACTTCCACACCGGTAAGCGAAAAGGCGTGAGCATGGCGAAACGGCGCAGGATACTGACCTTCACGCTATCGGATTGAAGATTTCCTGTCAACGCAGGCTTTGAAGCGTCGTCGTTCACCGTGCCATACTCGCCCGGATAGTCAACCACTTGTCCGATATATATGCCTGCCTTCAAAGGTCCAGTAATAGCACGCATTCTGGGGTGTAAAAAAGACATGTTTCCTTGTTGGACTTATATATCACTGGGTTTCCCCACATATAGGCCAGATCAGTAAATTCGGACGAGATCTGCTCCACTTGAACACATAGGTGCACGGGGTGCGCGTGAGACCGGGTTGACACTTGGACATGGCGCCACAAGTTACAATTTGAGTTTGATCTGGTCAGTGAATTGTTCTTGTGACAGACTCGTACGCCACACAATGCCATATAAGTTCTGACAAGATCGACCCGATTTCAGCCTCGCCTAGGGTGCAGAGAACCGCATTTTTGCGGGGATAAACAGATAGGGTGTCCAGTGGAAGAATGGCATTCGGAGCCCAGATCCCTCGTAGAAGAGAAGAGAATCAGCAATGGCACGGTGCATGCCAAGAGGATTGTCTGCGAAGCGATGATATTGTGCTAGGGGCAGAGCGATCCCGTCGTGTGACGTCATCGCCAGAGTGTCTCAGCCCGTCGCTATGTGTGCGTTTGGTTTCCTATAAAACTGAGCTGCGTCAATTTCTCCTATTTTGCTCTCGATCCATTACTATCCCCTGTGCATTTTACCAACCATATTACTCCAAGCTACATGTCGGACAGTAATATACAGGTAGGCGACGAAGGTCAGCAATCGATGCCTGCCAAGACATAGTACTCAAATCTGTTTCAGTGTCCTGGAATTGGGGCGGCGGGCATCCCACTGGGAAGGTCGCGGAAATCCAAACATCGGGCAAGCTCGAAATCGAATCGAAAGGCAAGCGCGTTCATAAGAACGCGGATGAGCAAAATCCAGCGGTTCGCATCGGACATAGCGGGGATGATGTTGTTAAGAGGGCAAGTGAACTGAATAGACTTCGCGGTGGTGGCGAAGGTCCATCAGCAGGGGAAACGGTTGCGCAAGGAGGTGGTGAAGGTGAAGCAGCGGGAGAGGGAGCCTTGCAAGGAGTCTTCGAAAAAGAGCCAGTTGGAGAGACGGCAGTACAGGGCGGCGAGGGCGGCATCACTACGGCCGCTGTGGAAGCAGAAGCGGGAGTTGTTGTAGAGGCAGAAGAGCAGCCTGCAGATGAGAAGCCAAAAAGGAGTGGAAAGAGAGGTGCAGGGAGAGGAAAGCGAACGACTGCAGAGACGCGGAAGAAGCAGAGCGAAGCAGGCAAGAAGGGAGCCGCGGCAAGGAAAGCGAAAGCTGATGAGAGAGGACAGAGAAAGGCGGCGGCAGAAGAAGCGGCGGTTGGCGAAAAGCGCGAGCGGGCTGAGGAAGTGGAAACAGGCGCCATAACAACTGAAGATCAGGAGGCAGAGAAGGAAGTGAAGAAAGCAAAGGTGGTCGCTTGAAGCGCCGACGCCGAAGTCGGCGTGGCCACAAAGAAGGGCGGAAAGCGGGGCGCGAGAGGTGCAAAGGCTCAATGAAGCTTGTACTAGTACTTCACGGCAGCCCTCCTTATCTGATATTGTCGTGCCTTCTCATCGCCGTTGCTGCTCTCACAAACATGAGACTAGTTACTTACAACCTGAGATTCGACGCTCTACCAGACAACTTCACCGTGCAAGATTCTCTGAATGCCCTCCCTGACCCTCTGATTCAACCCAGTTATCTAGCCATACATCAGGAGCAACCTTGGAGTACGAGGCGCATCAGGATTGCTGAGACTCTGTTATCTTCTGAAATCGATATCGCATGTGTGCAGTGTTTATGCCAGTGATGGAACAAACTTCTCGTTCTAATGTCGTTCAGGTTTTCAGGAAGCATTAGTTAGGCAGGTCAATGACTTGTCCGAGCTATTCGGGGACGGATGGGGCTGGGTGAGCACAAACATCACAAACATCCGATTTTTGCTCCTTGACGCAACCGTCATTCCCACACAGGTTGGCGTCGGGAGAGATGATGGCGTAGCTGGGGGTGAATTTAGCCCAGTGTTCTACAGAAAGTGGGTTAATTAGCGACCACGAACGTTAACCTGAGCGTTTCTGCTGAATCAGAAATGCATTCAAGCTTCTGTCGATAGACACATTCTGGCTCTCGCAAGTTTTCGAGTTGTCATGGAGTTGACCTTGACTGACTAGACATGCAGGAACGACCCTTTCCAGCCATCCAAGTATCCCGGCGCAGGTTCATTCCGGATCTGCACAGCGGCGCGTTTCTCTTCAAATAACTCTGGGAAAGAGTTCACGATCCTCAATACGCATCTTGATGACCAGTCGGACGACCAGCGGAGGCTGGCTGCGTCGATGCTGTTGGTGCGGGCGAGATACGAGGCTGTGAACACCTCGGGACCGGTTTTTGTCATTGGTGATTTCAACAGGTGGGTGCAAAAACAATCATTCTTGGCCGGTTTTTGGCTGAAGGGCGCGAGCACATAGCCCACCCACAGGCCGCGATTCCGACGCGTACCGTATCATCACTGGTTCCCTTTCGCCCGTTCCCGTCAATTTGACTTTTTCGGACAAGTACGCTGTGGGATCTGATCAGCTGCCCGATTTTAGTATGTTGGACCTACGTGCGGCCACTCTCAAGCAGAACGTTTCGACGAATTACGCTACGTTTACTGATTTCACGGCTCCCGGTGATACAAAGCAATGGGAAAGGATTGATTTCATATTCGGTGGGAATAACATGGGATGGTGAGTCTATCTATTTGGGACACACAGTGGATTGTGTATTTATTGATGACAGGTATTCGACTCGGTATTTTGTAGGGACCTCATTGTCAGATGACGGCGTGCTGTCAAGCGACCACAGACCAGTCTTTGCAGATATTTCCTTCTGACACGTGTTATTAATTCTTGCTTTGTATGGAAGTAACGCATCACAGTGTGACGAATTTGTTTATCCATATGTAACCTATTAGTTCCACTGGCAGAATAGTCTCACTCCTCGCTCACGACGCTCCGTCATCTTGGATTTCGCCTTGATAGTCGTCTGTGCGATATCAAAGCTATATCTGACGTATGCCGCGCCAAGGCGTTGGCAGATGACGCTGAATTTCAGCTGTATTGGCACAGATAAATATTCATACCCGAACTAAATATATGCGGTTGCCAACTTCGTGAAATGCTAAGCTTATGTGAGTCTCAACTTGGATTGCACAAATCTTCTGTTTTTCTTTCCAAACCTACACCAAGGTTTCAACTGCGTGTCTCTGTACGCCAGGCGCTCCAGCTCATTTGGCAAAAGAGCAAAGGTTGATTACATTCATTAAATATAATACCTATGCGTCGGGTTTGGCGAGAATAAGCAAAAAATACAGGTAAGTGCCAATCGTACTCCATTCATCTATTCACCAATCCATTCCTAGACCCTTCCTCGTTCTCAGTTACGCGGGCCACTGAAGGACTTGTTCGTATGGGAGTAACAGCGCAGTTCCCTTCGTCGTTTACCAACCATGTGCCGTGGGGTCCAAGGGCTTGACGAACAGGCTCGCGACCTGGCGACTCCGTCTTGTTGAGATCCCGCTCCCATGGAATCGTGTTGTCTGAAGCGAGAGGACGTCGAGCTCCTTCGACTGCATCTGGCGGCCTTGGGTGGTGCTTCTCTCGACGCCGGGGGGCACACTGAATAGAGGGAGAGAGTGTCTGCATGGTGGATACAGGAGTGATAAATCCGCCCTGTTGAGCAAGTTCGTCGGTGTCATCGGAGCATGTTGGCGGGGAAGGGCTGGATTTGGACTGGGCGCTCTCGTCCATCTCGGGATATATCCAACGCCAATGTTTCCCTTTCCCGGTGTCAGACGTGGTGATGCGCACGACGGTCCCGTCGCGAAGTGTACGTTTGTTCTGTCCTCCAGATGTTATTATGGTTAAAGAATCAGGCTTATCTTGGTTTTGCCGAGCGCGTTGACTGCGCGTGGTCACAGGCATATTCCGGTGAAGTTGGAAGTGTGAGGACGTGGAATTTCGGCTGAGCTGAGTGAGTGCTGTCTGGTCCAGTGCTTTTTGTTTACTTTTATGCAATTTGTCTAAACAGCTGTTAAGCAGTCGCGCATTCCTTTGTGAGCCTCAGCTGTACTTGGAGTCAGCTGCTCGGGCAACCAGCCACCTTTGCCTCAGACAAAAGAAGACGTCGTGACTCGACCACCCATTGATTGAGTTGGAGATAGCGCGGCCCCGCTGATTCGGTCTTACGCCAAAGTTGCACCGACCGTGTTCATTGTGCAGTTTTCGCAGTACCGCACTTCGATATGAACTCTTCCTTTGCTTTACTTGCATGTCGGCAGGTCGTTTGATCAAGATAACGCTTTGCAAGCTTTAATAAGTGCACTTTTAGGCCATCAGGAGTCGATCATCTTAACGTACAACAAAAGTTTTTCGAAATCAAGGCAACCCTTATATGATGGGCCACTGTCGCGTCTTCCCTTTCCAACGTAATATTTGTCTGAGGACGTTGCACTGAAAACAAGAAAGGGATAATGTTAACCATAATAAAGGGTTGTCAGCTATTTTAAGATCCCATTTCCATTAATGGAAATGAACGGTTTGGCACTGCTTTATTCCTATTCATTCGCCTCAAGTTGCACAATGGGCTCGGTAAGCGACCAGAGCGTTCTATTTAACCCCCAATGACTTTGACGATCGTCTTCCCTTAGTGTTAACTTTCCGAATACAATAACTACAAGGCTTTTTTATATTGATTAGCGTGAGCCCTTCTTTATTGTTTACCACACCAACAAAACCAATGAACGCATAATATTAGAATCAAGATGTCCGGTAACGCCAGCAAGAAAGCGCACTCCAAGTTCAAACCACACCCCATCTTCGGCACGAATCCATTGAAACCCATCCTTCAGTTCTTTTCTCCCAAGAAGAAGTCAGATGAGTCACAACCAATGCCGGTTGTCCGTCAAGACTCGATTACGCTCCCCGGCTCATACCCACACGGCCCGAATCTCCGCAAACGGAACAGTACGAGTAGCAACGATGCCCAATCATCGTCATCCTCTCAATGCAATGATGAACGCCGTAAGCGACGTATAGAGCGTACGAAGAATCGAATGGCTGTCCCCACTCCACGCCACGCGACTTCTGGTCCCAAAGCTTCGACGCGTCATTCCTCCAAATCAAGTAAATCCAGGTCGTTTGAGCGCCTCGACAAGGATGTTCTAGAGACGATCAAACCTGTCACTGATCTCAGCGACGACGACCATATCTTTGTCAATCAATTGGAGAAGCTTACATGGACTCACGGATACAGAACCGGCTTGGTAGCGGGACGTGACACGGCAGATCGAGCGCGTGTTAGTGCCCCAGAGAAGATTCGTCAACGTGACGAGAAACTAGCAAAGCTACTCGAGGAAGAGAAGGAGGCGAGAAATCGGTTGGAGAAGCAGAAGGCGGAAGAGAAGCTGCGGGAAGTGACGCGAATGATGGAGCAGCGGCAGAGGATGGCGATGATCGACAAGGCCACTCAAGCTGTGGAGGACCAGCTGAAACAAGGAGAGATTAGGAGAGAACGAACTCGGGAGCTGATACGCGTGCTGAACAAGAGCGAACTCGATATCATGGCCAACTCCCAGGCTGCGGATAAAGAGTATCTCCGTGTTGAGCTCGAGAAAATCGCGTCCACGCGTGAACAGCTGGCTGAAGAACGAGCTGCGACGCGTCAGCAGCATGCGGAGGTTGCCAAGGCACGCGCGGAGCTTGAGGAGATCAAGACGCGCTTGCAAGAAGAGGAAGAGGCCGCCCGCGCCCAGGCTGTACAAGCGTCGTCACAATTTAACGAAATGATGCGCGCTTACCACCAACTCCAGCAACAGATTCGTCTGCTACAGGATGAGAAGGATGCAGCGCAGAGAAAAAGTGATGACGTCCTCTTCCAGGCACGTATGGCGACGAGAAGGATTAGGCAAGTCCACGAGAAGGCGCTGCGCGACACTCGCGAAGAGAGTGCCCGAAGCGTGGCAGAAGCTGTCATCCTGTTTCAAGCTAGACTGGACGAGGAAGCACTGGCGCGTAGACGCGCAGAAGAGCATGCAGCTGCAGTAACAGCTGCCGTCGAAGCTGCCATCGCTGCCTCTGCCCTACAATCACCCGCTCTCCAGGATTGGCAGTGGCAGGCTCCTCCGCCATATGAGCTAGCTCCTCCGGCTCCTCCCCCGTTTGTCCCGTCAGACTCGGATCGCATCGTCTTATACGAACGTAAATGGGAAGCTTTGAAAGGAGATACCGAGGTTATCTTCTTTCAGCAAGTACCGTGGCCCGTCTTGATAGACCTTCTACACCCTGACCAGCTCGATATCGCTGACATTCGAAGATTTATTACCAATGATATGCACGCTCACCTACCTGGAATGGTGGGCAAAACGCTCCGCGAGCGCATCAAGTTGGAAATGCTCAGGTGGCATCCTGACAAATTCGACGCTCGCGTCCTTCCGAAAGTAGACCCCGCACACAGACCAGCCGTTAAGGAAACCGCCGAAAAGGTGGTAAGGATGTTGACGCATTTAATGCGCGATGTAGCCGCGTGATAGTTTTTAAATCCTACGCCAGTCACTCGTTTATGCATTACGTATAATTAAAATACTCTACGCTCATTGATTCTCAGATTATCTACCTTCCTTTGCATCGTGTATAACAGTTCAATGGTATCTTTACTGGAACGACGGAGTATCCTCGTACGCATAATGAAAATAATAACTTTTTACAAAGATCCACGTATTCTGATTTCCAGGGCTCTGAATGGTAGATATAAGACAGCGCTGAGTGCAAATGCCACTTCAAATCCTATATCGCCCGTAGTCTTAGCTATAGGTCCTGTATACCATGCTTGTGCCATGCAAGGGATGACCAAACCGAATGAAGCGGTAGCAGCGCCAAGGGCAGCGATACCCGATGGTAGCAGTCTGGCCTTGTTCCACTGATGGATATCGTAGTTTTGAAAATCATTCCGTCTGAAAACGAGATGTTCAATGAGAAAAACACTGATATACGCCGATGCCCAATATCCAATGATACCCAGGAAATTTCCAAGCGTGACATAGAATCTGTGTGCACCAACGATAGCAATTGGAATGACGCTAAATTAATCAAGGTCAGCATCAAGGAACAGCGTCATGAGTGAGATGAAGACTGACACGGCCGTTGCGACGATGGAGAAAACGTATCTCGGCACGACGACCAAGAAAGGCATGAACACTTGCAGGTTTAGAGACATGGAATAAAAGGTGGGGGCGATGTTGCCCGCGACTGACAGACTGAGAAGGACGGTTAAGAATTTCCCGAATCTTCCCGTCGGGCTCAACATGGCAGCCAGGAGACCGCCGACGTTTCCACCTTGGTAGCCGTTCCCCCACGACTCCACATCCGTCGACGCGATCGCTGCTGCTGCACCCAATATCTGGAGCGCGGTCTTTTTTCATTTCAGGTTGGCTCGATTATAAGTTCGTCGGTGTAACACATACCGTAGGCAAAAAAAAGCCAAGAAATGAATAAAGAAAAGTTTTCCAGCTATTCTATGTGTAAGTGAAGGTCCTTAAGGCCGAGTCAATCCTTACCTAGACGTCTCAGGATGAAAGTAATTCGTAAAGTCGGAACTGAGCGGCGAATATGTAAGCGAGAAACCCGCAATCGTCGATGCAAAGCTCAAAATTGACGCAGCCGAGGTGGGCTGTTGTGGTCCTGGCGCGGACAAGTGCTTCCCTCCTACCCCGAGTGCAACAAGAAATGTGATGACAACAGGGACCCATGCAACTCGTTCGTACCTACATGATCAGAAGTCGTGCCTATCATTGGATCAAAGAAACGGAAAAATACCACACAAGGACTTTAATCCCACAAAAGGAAACCTATTTTTTCATGACGAGTGTCAGACACACTTCGGAGGCACACAAGACTCATACCAAAAGCGACACCACAGCGATAATCACGATCCCAATACTTAGTTTGCGTCAGCCGTGCCGTGTTTGTGCAGTTTAAAATACTCACGTCCAGCTGAGGTGACCATCTGACACGCTAGACAACGCTTGGCCACCAAGAATACAGTTAATGATGCAGAAGCCGCACATCCCAATAAGGTTAAGTATACAGGGTATGATGATACCATAATATCTGCGAGTCCAATCATGACTTGCGTTCGATATAAAGGAAAGAACAGTTGTCCACACCCGAAGGAATATCGCGAGGCTATCATTTGCCTCAAGCCTAATTTGGGGCCCCATATCGTGCTTTGGGAGGATTTTTCAATGAAAAGTTTGGCATACGGAATGGAGGCGACGTACAAATATGCTGGAGGCGCACAACATAACAACTCAAAGAACAAGATACATAGGCATGAGTCACGAAGTCCTAAACCAAACACAACAGGGCCAAGGGTTCCAGATGAAAAGCTGCAAATAATGGGATTAGTAAATAGATTTGCAACTGGAAGCGAAAAATCGACCGTACGATAAGATATTGAAATTCGAAGTAAAAAATATGAAGAATATCTTGAAGATTTGCCTGTCAGTCCGTTCGTCCTCTGGCACCGGTCGAACACCTTTGCGTGTGGGTTGATCTACCAGATGCACGATCTGGGCAGCATACCTCTAGACTCCACACCCCATGTGCGAAGATATTGTGTCCACTGGTCAAAGAACTCGAGGTCTTGACTATGAACCGATTTTTCTGAAAAAATTTCCAGTTTTTCTAGTTCCTCTGACATCGGATGCTGATAGACTGATTCCAGGGGATGGAGTCCAAGAAAGAATACATCGCAAAAGATATTAAGTAATGCTACATAAGCGGGGGAAAAATCCAGTATCAACTATCAATCAGGGTCGCGGCGGCGCTATCCACTCTATCCAGACCCAGTTGCAGAGACACGATTGGCATTACAACATCTAATGAGTAAAATTAAAATGAGAACTATGTGATAGGAAACGAAGAAATGAAGAAATAACTTACTTTCAGAATTATTACTTGTCCACATATTTAAGGCGGAGCGAAGGGGCGACAAAAAATTCTTATCGATGTTATTGATGATATCACGATCGCGAATGCCAGTCTGATGCAGAAATATATCAGAGAGCAACCGTAACCATCACACAGACACTGCACCTTATTGCTCCGATCCCTTAGAAGAAGCACGTAATATAACGATAGACATTCAGCTAATCTGCTTGTCTCGTATGATTCACAGAGTTCCTGGGCACTGAAGTTTTTGGAAAGATAATCTGGAGGATCGGGCCGGAAAAGAATGGGTCCAAATGCCTGCAAAAAGATACGAGAAGCAAACATGTTTGGAGAGCTAGAGGACAATCCTTCTAGCACAGCTTCTTTCACCAGCCCTACTGCAGCTGTTCGCATCTGAGGCATGAGTCGATCGGTCGTCAACTCTTTCAGTGCTTCCATACGTAACGTCGGCGGGGAACGAGATAATAGAAGCGCCAGGATTCGAAAAGATTGATGTCTAATTGTCGGATCTGGATGAGTGCTGGCAACGGAGGCTAGCATCGTGCATAGAGGCGTAATGACCTCGGGTGATATGGTTGTCTCCTTTAGGTCATGGAGTAACGTCAACAACAGAGTAATACATTCGTCCAGTGCAACGCCAGATCGGAAAGCGGATACTATCGTGGGCAACAGATCCTCCAGCAGCGTACTTTGAGCGAACATCTTGGAGTTCATATGCGCCATTATAATGAGATGGCCAGCGGATGGTTTAGAAATCAGCGCATCTGGCATGTATCCAATTGCACTAGCAGCATGCTGGTTCGTCGACAACACTCGTTACCAAATTGACCGCAACGATGATGTACTCACAATCGCAAGCTGTACTGCTTGTTCACCGACTTCCCAATGTGTATCCAGATTCGGGTCCACGACGAGTCGCGGGTAGTACGTAGCGAATGAACGCCGTGCAAGACATGATTGAATGCATTGTGCACAAGCAACCAGGACGGTCATTAATAAATCCATCAAAACCACCTATATCCGGGTAGATCGCATCGAAACGGATTTGCTCAGGAAAAATCGCTCACATCGCACAAGGACTGCTCTCCGCCATTATCAGTCGCAGATGTGACCCATAATTTGGCCATTTGGACAAAGTTTGATGTGCGTTCTATGATGGAACGGCCTTGTGCAATTGAGCATGCTTCACAGAGTGCCCGAACAACTTTCGCAAGATCCAAAATAAGCGGCCGCAGAGTTTCTGAAGCCGTCTTGCGGCGTAGCTTTAATCGGGGTACAGCTAACACCGTTTTCGTCAATACCCATATGCGCTTGCAAATGCGTACCAGACGCATACACATCAATCAGAACTATCAGCTGGTCTAGGGGAGACTGGTGTCCATCGTCCGACTGGACTTCGATATTCTCCAGCCGTTCTAGCACTTCTTGAGTAGCTATTACAACCTCCTTTGCTGGGCTGCAATTACTGAGCAGAGCAATGATATCTCTGGCAGCAGGGTCGGTCGATAGAAGAAGAATAGACAATGCATCCAATGGACTCTAAGTCGGACTTGAGCAAATTGCATAACGGCTCAAAGTTGTTGACGGACGAGGAAGGAAACCCCATGATAATCGTGGATCAAATGAGATATTTCGCTGAGTGGCAGACGTGGCAGTTCATCATGCACTGCGGAAGTTATGAGAGCGAGTAGCTCTGCGCATACATCCTATTGTTCAATCACGTTAAACCGAGTGATTATACAAATCCGAAATACCTCATCGCTGGCGTCTGCGCGGAGATCAAGCGCGTTCAATAGGTCTTGCGGAATATTCATGTCAATGGCAATGACATTGGTCAACGGTGTTTGTTTGCATCTATTGAGGATACCCGATTTTCTTCTTCTCCATGACATCTTTCTCGGATAGACCCATCAAGAAACTCCTTCTCTTCGATGTTGACGGCACTCTTTCCCTTGCTCGTCAGGTTTGCGGCGTCCATTACATTTCATTGCAATGTATACTCAGATATGGGCGTAGCCGGCGACACAGGAGATGATCTACATCCTCCGTGCATTGCGCAAAAAGTTCGCGATTGGCTTCCTTGGGGGATCAGATATGGTTAAAATCACTGAACAGTTGTCCGTAGAGGGTAGTGATGGTATGGTACATCATCTGAATTAATGATTGAGAACTGTTTGCTAATCTGCCTCCAGCCATTCAAGATTTTGACTACGCTTTCGCGGAGAACGGGTTGACGGCATATAAATTCGGCAAACCTTTACAATCTCAATCCTTTATAAAGTTTGTAGGCGAGGACAGGTACAAAGTGCTGGTCAACTTTATATTACAGTATCTCGCAGGCATGGATATACCGATTAAGAGGTACTTTTCCTGCTTTACTCCTCTTGTTCAACATGCTGACCCGTTACGTGGAGAGGCACATTTATCGAATTTCGCAATGGGATGATCAACGTTAGTCCGATTGGTCGCAACGCGACGTGAGTCTCGCTATTCCCTATATATAAAACCCTGATTTGAAATGTAACTTGGTGCAGCATCCAAGAACGGCTTGATTTCCAGGCTTATGACAAAGTAAGACAAGAGATATGTGGATTCGTATATTCTAAGCTTTATCTTAGCAACACGGTGTTAGGGCGTCCTTTGTCAAAGTTCTGCAAGAGAAATTTGCAGATTACGGTCTGACGTTCGCAATAGGCGGTCAAATATCATTTGACGTGTTTCCTAACGGATGGGATAAGACTTATGCACTTAGACATGTAGAGAACGAGGGCTTTGAAGAGATTCATTTCTTCGGAGATAAGACATACGAGGTAAGTTCTCGTTGCTTGTATCCGCTCCAATTTCTGATAATATCCGCTAGGGAGGCAATGACTATGAGATATACAACGATCCACGAACTGTCGGTCACACGGTCAGCAGTCCTGCAGAAACTATACGGATTTTGAAAGAGTCATTCCTGAATGCATCAAATTAGTTATCAGACAATGTATCATACTACCAGTTTTTGGATTATCGTTCATTGTGTGGAATGTCAATTCGCGAATGTGAGATTACGTGTTCGGTATATATACGGGCGGGTATCAACATGAAAGCTACCTACTTTCTTTCTCTTTTTGCATTCATGTTTTTTCGTTGTATCTACATATTGTCTCCCTGACTCTACTAAAAAAAAGATGTAAGGAAAGAAGGGGGAAAATAAAGGAAAGAGAAAGACGGAGAGGGGGAAAATACAAGTCACAACGACCTCTGCGAGGTCTCATGTACGGAAGTTAAAGCATCCACCAAAGATTGATACCAAGGTGGCCAAAATGCTCTTGCGCTGCTTCGCCTGCCCTGCCACTGGCACGGGAGGAGTTTGGAGCTTCTCATTCGCCTTCAGCGCATCCGTCTCGAACTTGACGCTCCCGACCGTGTTCCCAGCCTGGGTAGGGACAACAAGCGCGGTCTCCACCCGTGGTGGTGATGATTCCTTTGGCAGACTGTCATCTACCAAAGGGGCTGCAGGTGGGCCTGCTACACGTGTCGCGGGCACAGCAGTGACGTCTGTTCCGTCGGAAGATGGACCACCAACGGAGGGCGGTCCCGTGACAGTGGAAGTCGACGTTGGATTTGGGGATGTGCTACCAGCTAAGAGCGGCTTCGTGCCAGTGGAAGTTGATGTACCATTTGAAGATGTACTATCAACCGAGAGCGATTGCAGCGCGCTTTGTATCGCTGTTGTTGCTGGGGCACCGGGTATCCCTGATAATGCTATTCCAGGAAGTGCTTGTAGAGCATTTTGCAATTGCGGCAAATCGCTTAATTGGACTGCAGTCGCCGTCAACATTCGTCTACGTAACCTGTCAGAAATACATACTATTCCCATTAACACGGTGTTGTCCATGAACAGAAATCAGGTTGTTGTTTCCTCCTTTGGTCAAACTATCAGGACGATAATAGCATATTCATGAAACAAAAACGTACTGATGGCGGCGGTCTGCGTCTCCGTATTTCCCTTGCTTACAACAGAGCCCATATAACGATTGCCCACGTCACTATTGGTAACACTAGTCGTCGTTTCGGTTTTGTTGTAATCACCACCGACATCGTTCATCTCGGCGCTTGTAATAACGAAATGTTGCGCTCCTTCGAAGAAAGGCATGAGGAAAGTGGCGACACGGGGCAGCAGAGGATGTAGTGCACAATTTGAAGATGAGGCAGGGCGTGTGTCATGTGCATCATGGCTGTGTTGCTTTCGACGAACACGGCATTTTGTGTTTCTTCAGGGAGGGCTGATCAACACGCACCCGACGCGTGTTTGCCAATTTCTGTTGTGGCCAGTGCAAATAGAAAAACAGAGTTATCCTATCCCGTATGTCAGTATGTGCACACTATAGTAGGCCTGAACTAACGTGCGTTCGCAGGTGAGGCAGATGTATGGGAGCAAACCTAAATTATGTCACAAATATTAATATTTTACTTCTAATTTACTTAAATTACAAACACAAGCTCTACGTTTTACAGCTATGTCGTACACTACTATATGTCTTCAATAAAATTACAGGTGATGCGGGGAAATGTTAAATTTGGCTCAGCCCTTTCGATCCTGCCGTTTCACAAATTTGTCATTTCCATGTCGTTGGCGATTAGCGGCATGTCTTGACCGACTCTTTGGTTAGTGTACGATCTTACTTCATTCGTCCATTGAGCATGACGTGGCTTGGGGTGTTTTCGCAGAAGATTGATAGCGATAAGGAATATCCCCGCTGCCGCAATCGACATCACCAAACCACCAAACCAATGATACTTGATACCGACGGAAACATCCTGCGAGTATTCTATAACGATGTATGCCTTGTCGCGAAGGCCAATTACGCTGGAATTGCACCAGCAATTATTGTCAATATTGCTGAATTGAAGTATGGCAGTCATGAACAGCCAGACCGCGTTGAGAGAAGCGAGAAATTTGGCAGCTAGACGAAGGCCAACAGAGGCCCACCAGATATATCCCTTAACTACACCACGCTTTTTGAATGCCTTGTAATTCTGGGCAAGGATGGCCGATATGACACAAAGGAACCAAACGATCGTTGATAAACATCCATAAAGGAGATAGGCAGTTGAACGACAGCCAAGACCTGGATGGGGTTAGTTGAAATGATGGATGGGTACTGGTTAAGTGGGCTAACCTTCGGTAGGTGTGTAATACATAGCCATTATTGCGGCACCGGTCGTACCCCACTGCAAAAGGATTGCCAAGCCAGCAGATACGAAGAAAATCCTGAATATATCATATAAATTTCCAAATCTGTCATCGTCATTGAGAGTGCAATACTGGACGACTCCCGTTCTGTTCCTAGGAGGGCCACCACCCCTGCTGGAGCTAAATGCGTGTTGCGAAGCGGCACGAAAGGCATCAGTAACTTGACGCGCGAATTCAAGCCATTTAAAGGCGCGTGCATAGAAGAACACCGGTGCCGAGCACATCTCATCTTCATCAATGGCATCACAAGGTTCCTGAATGTATATGTAGTTGCAATCGGCTCGTTCTGGGGCGCCTTCGTCTCTGGCGATATGGAGGAATTTGTTTGCTTTGGAGAATGCTGTGCTGATTCGCTCACAGTCGCTTTTCGGGGATATTTGAAGGTTGCCTATAACAATAGGTAGAAAGCACAGCCAGAGCGATGAGATACTCTCCCCAGTAGCATTCACTGCGATCATTACTAGAGGACCTGACAGCGTGTCGATCCATGTGAATAAATCTGCCACCGCCACATATAGAACGGACATTATCGAGGCCAGTGTCCACTTTGGCACTGAGTAGTCCAGTCCGTGGTAGAGTTCCTGCCACCATTTCTGGTTCTCTTCGAGAACAATCAAAGATGGCAGCACATGATCTTCGTCAGGTATTTCAAGCGAGACCTGTTGAAGATTTCCCAAGGTCTGTGCCGCCAGGGATGTCTTAAGAGAGGTGATTCGCCCGAAACGCTTCACCATCAATCGATTACTGGTAACGGCGAGTGCGAGTGAATATGCCGCAAGTGTTGGAGAACCAACAGTCAAGACTACGGCTAAGAAATTATTGAGCCTATCTCCAGTGCCGTATGGTAGCTGCGAAATAAGAGCGAGCCATGGGAGAAGCCACGCAGTGAATTGTTGAGAGAATGTGTGCCAATTAAAGGCCACCGGACCAGACCCACATTCACGTACGCAGCGACCATAAGTGAACCCAGTGGCCAATGTTAGGTTCGTCACTTGATGTCCGTAACTGTCAACTATGCCATCCAAAGCCGTACTGTTAACTGCGCCATCCAAAGCCGTACTGTTGACTGCGCCATCCAAAGTCGTACGATTGATCACATTCTGGAGGCATGAATGGAAGTCGGGGCTTGCGCTGAGGACGACGCTACATAAGAATAGCACCGATAGAGGAAGGAAGAGAAGTGGAGCCTATTTGATTGAGTATTGACTAGCCTGTGATGAATAGGTTGACGTACCTTGATTTTGAACATTCGTAGCAGCCACGGGGGGAAAGCAGCTTGGGGGACAGCAATTGCACTCCGAGTATAAAAATCTCTGGCCGATTTCTATTCATCTGGACCAAGAAAACCCACGCTCGTCTTGTCACCAGTTCGTGTCGTACATAACTTCTTAGGAGCTTGCCTATTGGGTTTGATCGTCATTAATTGGTTACAAAGTTTGATCGTCGAAAGCGCCATCATGAATGTGGACATAGTGCAACAAGGAAGCTGTAGGAAGAGGCTGTATTCTTCATCATGGCTGCGGACACCGAGATCAAAGTTAAATGGAATAATCATATGGTTCCATGCAGGCCTGTGCTTACCTTGAGAATGACTACCGTAACAAATATCTCGAAGAGTATACTGTCCGCTCTCGAGCCGCAAATGCCTTGAGGGGCAGTGCTAGTCCAAGTCACGAAATGGAGTTCCTGACAGCTTTCTATGCGGGGCGAAAGCCGACGTAATGATAGCCGCAACTGGTTGTCAATTTATAGGTGATGCGCCGCAGCCGTCCGAGTTGAGTCTGGATCCAGACCGTTGGGCACAAGTAACTAGTTTCGAACTCTCGACAAACCTGGATTCGCCTGGTGGATTTGGCGGGTTGCGATCAATGCTTTATGCCTTACTTCTAAATTTTACCTTGTCGTCAAGACATTTGGGGAGCTTAGCTTGTGTAGTCATCGGATCGCGACTGAGAGCATGCTTATACGCGCACACATCCCTGGCTAAGGGAAAGGAATCGGAAGTGGAACGTATCCGATATGCAGAAAAGTGAGAGGACCAGGACTGCTTTTACGTACCTCTACAAGAATCTCAGGGGTGAACATTGAACAATATAGCGACCCATACAAAGCATAGAACCTATAACCCATCTACTTCATTCATTTCATTGTCCAGCTCAGATTGATTCCTAAAACGCCGACATCTCTCTAAGTCCACCAAGAAAACGACACCGTTTGCCCTCCTACAAAAGTTACGACGTGCAATATCCCCATGGATAAACCCAGCAAGGTGAATCCGTCTGAGAACAGTCTTCATATTTGTGCGAAGTGTCTGGTTGATTTGTTCTTCTTCAGGAATGGCATTACCAACAGGCTCCAGAGCAATGAGGCGCAGAACCCCCCAAACTTCGTAGAAGCCATACAGTTTGGGGATCACAATGCCTTGCAGGCGTTCCAGAGCTGCGTAGGCACGAACTTCACGAACTAGAAAATCTGCTGCATCGGGATAGCGCAAGACATCAACAACTTTGCAAATAACATGGAGCTTAGGATTCAAGTTCCACATGGACGGTGTTAGAAATTGCGCATCTACCACACAGCCCATTGATCCACGGCGAGCAGAGCTGAGGTTAAAGCAACACAGGCGAAAATCAAGAGTGATACACTTGTATGTACCATCATCAGGTAGCATACGATACTTTTGAGCATCTTGAAATGCTTTCTCCCGTTGCTTCCGGGCAGCTATTGTTGAAGTTCCAAAGTTTAGACCTGGCGGGCCAGAAGAAATGGTAGGGGATGCATAGAACCAGTCAGCCTCTGCAAGCAACACCATGCCGACCCATGCTTTCAGCATTGACATGCAGACAGGTCTGTCTAGTTCAATCAGGTAGTACTGAAGGGTTTTGCGATTCGATGTTTCGATGCGGCACAGGAACAATGCACGCTGCCAATTGGTAAGGATACCAAATTTGTTGTTGTTGAATGTCATATATCCATAGATCTGTTGGAGAGCTTCCAAGGATTGTTTGCTGAGAGTGTCATCACGAGTGCCATTAAAAGCCTCAGCAACATATGTCAGATTTGCTGCCCACCAGGTTTTATACTCAACCTACACCAGCAGGGTTTGACAACAAGTACACATGTAATGACAGTTATAGACATACGATGAGTTTCGGGTGCTGCCATCCAGTGGACCTCGTAATCCATGAGAAATCCGGATCTCCTACTATTGCGATTTTCCCACCACCTGGCAAGGCGAACCGTCCATTCACCCCAAGCCTCGCCAGCACCTGTTCGACAGCATCATGCAATGCGAAAATTGCATGGGCACGAAGCATTTCTTCATTTTCCACTAATCTTGCGTCTGTCACGATGCGAAGAGTGAATGGAGTAGAATGCAAATGGGGGAGTCGGGCAGTTGCAGATTGGATGGCTTGGTGAATGTCGTTGGGGAAGGAGGTCCAAGGCACGAGGGTCTTAAGATCGGTCCTAGGAAACGCCCGTAAAGTTGATTTACCAGAACTATGGGGGGAATCGAGCTCTGCGTTTGCGTAATTCGTAAAAGGGAGATCCGGGAGGCTGGTTTGCATTGTACAAGTCTGTGCGCAGTGACGCATGTGACGTGACCAGCGAAAAATGTGAGTGTATGACGTCGTAATTTTTAGATGCAACGCGCTTATCTAAGCGCTGGCGTGACAATCGTGGATTGCTATTCTTGGTTTGCTCTGAGTGATCACCATTGCAAGTCATTGTCGAGCGACGAGGAGGTGATGAACGAGGGGAATGACGACGAGTCGCCGAGCGGTGTGAAACAAGTGTGGAGAGGATAGACATGGACAAGGGGTGTAGATTTTGTACTGAACTATGAACAAAGAAGGGTATTTATGCTATCTACCATGAGGCTTACTTGTGATGAAGGTCCTGCACCAAGTCCTGTGGTCCATGCGCATCCTATTGTCCTTCGCCAAGTCAAATATGGCTCATATGGTGGGGTTGTCCCTTGGCTGTCATTCTGATGTGTGTTGGCATGGTTCAATTTGATTGCACGGGATTTTCCTTTTTTGTTTGAAATGCGAAGTACTTTGGGAGAGTCATTAGGAGTATTTTGTGAGCACTTCAGAAAGTGTCAGTGATAACACGAAATTAACCAGTAAATGTATTCAGTACCGAAACAGGTGTCAACTTCTCTTCCGTGGACACTGCGGATTCAAAGCATTTAAGAATTTCATCATCGCTTTCCGAATCATTAGCAAGTTTATCCTCTAATCTATCATCTGCCAACAATCGGACGAGGCAAGGTTCACCCAATGAATAAACAGTACTATACGTTATGCCACGCAGAAACGAACTGTGATTTAATTACAGATTTACACCGTGCAAAGTACATTGCACACCGCAGGATTGTCTTTCTGCGCGCATAACTCTAACCAATTCGACAATATTTGGACATACCACAATTACATTGCCAAGCCAGACATCATTATATCGGCTGAGTAATTGATTTCGACAACTCTGTGGTAAGGATGATTGATCCATGAAATACAACATGGAATTTGACCGACGACCGTCAGATTCGAGAATGAATGGTCTGCTCATCATCGAACATTCATCATTGTTTGAGAGCCATACATTGAATTCCATAAAGTGTCATTGTCAAATGGTGCCACAGTTAGGAATAATCATAAGGCCTTGTGCATCCCACCGTAAATAGTGTGTTGAAAGAGTGCTGAAAAGAAAATTAGCACAACGGCACTTATAGATCCATTTGTTAAACACATGCTATCTTTCCTGATCATGTCTCCTAGCAGCCGACATGTTAAGTTTGTCCACTGTAAACATGGAGGTAAATATTTCAGCGCAAGCCTGAGAATAAAATAAAACCAAGACATTTGAAAAGGAGATGTTGTCAAAAAGTTTGCACGAGAAGCGAAACTTTTAAAAAGGAGGAATTTGAGCCTTTCGAACGAAAGAGACGGTCACTTTTTGTCAGAACGTCGATCGCATGTGTTACAATCAAGAAATCACGAGACCGTGGCTTGGGTCACATGTAGCAAGAAGAATAGCTGGCTGGCGGCGCCTCGTAAAACCCTACACCTAAAGGTTGCGGAATCACCATTGCAAGTCATTGTCGAGCGACGTCCTGGGACTTTATCAATCTGAGACCAGCAACGTGCGGTAATGCTAGAATAGCGTGTTTTTGACATAAGCAAGTGGCTGACAGTCACAGAACTATAATAGAGCTGGCCCACGCGCATCTCTCTCTTCTTTCCAGTTAACCAACATCCTATGCACACCAATGTACACCATGACTACCTCACTGCTCCTCTCCACCTCCCTGACGCTGGTCGTCGACCTCTCTCCATTCCCATCTTCACCGTTCCCATCCGCACCCCTGAAGTCATTCACACCGACGCTCCCATTTGCAAATTGTCTCGGACGCCCAGCTCCTCACTTCCGCCAGGCCAACGCCTGTCGCCATGTTCTCAGTGCCAGCGACCGCCCTTAAGCGCGTCAAAGCCATCAACAAAATCAAAGGCCTTGCTATCCTCGCGCGCAGAAAACGTCCGCCCAGGAGGATCTCTCATTGCTGATGAGTCCTCAGGCTTTGCCTGTTCAGGGCGTCAAAATCATCACAAACTGCAAGGCATTGCTATCCTTGCGCGCCAGAAAACGTTCCCGCCCAGGAAGATGGTCCACTCAGGCTTCGTCTCCTTCAGCGTGTCTGGACATCCATCAAACGTGCTGGTCTGGCTATTCTTGGCGTCGTAAGACTCGCTCTGGCGACAACTCGATTATAATTGCTGAGCCTCGGGCTTCGTCTCTTAGCCGCGTCCGGACGATTAACAGATTTGTCGGTCTGGCTGTTCTCGAGCATCGAAGGGCTCGCCTGGATCAACGCGAACTCTGGAGCTACACTTGCCGAGTCTCGGCTTCTCTCTTAGGCGCGTCCGCACAATCATAGGCTTGCTGGTCTGGCTATTCTTGAGCGCCGAAGAGCTCTCTCTCCGGACAAGGACTCTCTTAAGCGTGTGAGGACGATCAACAAAACAGGCTGGTCTCGCCATTCTTGAACGGTGTAAACGCAGGAAGGCCGGAGGGCCGTCTCCGCCCCTAGTGGGCTCGGGCAGCGATGCTTAA
>JAENRT010000015.1:79783-150911 GCA_032173475.1 Amanita phalloides | reverse complement strand
GTTGAGCGAGTCCCATCAACAATTAACAGGGCAAGATACAGGGATACAGATTCAGTTCACCTTGATGCGACCAATGCTCGCAACCGGTGTCAACCGCCGTAAGCTCCTGTGACAAGTGAACGATCCGAGTCTCTCATCAAGGCCCACGATCTAGTGCTGACAGCAAGAATATTTCCACCGTGCAAAACAATGCGAATTTCAGTCCCATCTGCCCGTCTCTGCATTTGGACTGTCACATCACTGATCTAGTATAGAATATTCTATGGATCAGATTTAGATTGTATCTGTAAAAGATAGTATAATGACCTCTCCACCAGTTTGAGTGCGGCTCGTGAAAGCATTTGGTATCATTTACCTGATATACATTGATGTCTGCATCCTTAGTCACTTTTGTATTCACTTTTGTATTCGCCATCGTCATTACAGCAGGCCTTGTGATCTGCAAACAGACGCTTTAAGTATCTATACATCATATTTGTGTTAGTAGATTAATCAAAGTCAAAGTAAGGAGGAACAGACGAAATATAACTTTTTTTTCATCTTATGGAAGTTGCACTAACAAAAAATGGGGTCTTCGGATTTGTACTCCTCTATACTATTAGGCGTTGTCAGAGATGCCAACAAGGCAGGGGAGATCGAACTTGAATAAGTAGCGGGCAGTATATACGGATCAGCAGAGTTTGGACTTGAGGTTGTTGTAGCTAGTACTGACGGGTCGGGTTCAGGTGTTGGTCATATTTCCGAAGACAAAGTGTTGCAATGAGTTGTTTTGTTGGCGAAGGGCTACGCCGCTGGGAAAAGATTGATGTGGGGCTTGTCATCAAGTTGGGTATACTAATAGCCATTTCCAAAGACAAACCATAGCGCTGACGAGTTCAGTTTCATCGGTGAAGCGTCACGCTGCTGGGAAAAGATCGGCGTGGGACTTGTTAAGTTGGTGTCATCAAGTTGGGTTCTGGGAGATAACGGGAGCATTTGCTGGGGTAGACGCAGATTCCACAAGCTAGGAAGATCAGCAGCGAATGCCAGTGGGGTTAGTTCGACATACATTGACATGCCAGTCTTGCCGAATTAAAAAATCAGGCTATCGATGCGAGTCGAAAATACCACTGGCAGAGTCGTCTGTCAGTGCAAGAACAATGTGATTGATTGACCAACTGGTTAGAACTTGAACGAGTGCTTGCTTGACAACTGGTAGAAAACTGACGAGTGCTTGCTTGACGACTTGGCCTGGATAGGGTAGGCTTCGCATCTGAGGGACAAGAAACAGCGGCGCTCGATGAGGCATTTGTGGGCGAAAGAACTAGTCTGTGCAACCGCGGACTTCTGCTGTTATCGGCACAGCATGGCATGCCAGGGACAGAGAGGGCGCTGGAGTCTTCTGTGGATGTCGACTCAATGATCGTCAGATTCCGTAGTGGTAAGTTGGGCATAGAACCGTGGGCGTCAGTCATCACTGAGGCTGGGTCATCTGGGATTTCCACTCCAGTGTGACGGAAGATACTCACCTTGGATGGACGGAACTCGCCATATCCCTACCAGTCAGCATAATGCCATAACTCATCGCCAGCGTCTGTTGGCCTAGGCGTGGAGTAGTCAGTGATCAATTATGTAATTCAACCCTAGGGGTAGGGGGACTGCCTTGTTTGTAGGTCAAACGCGAGCTCCCTCAGCGCTCCGTCTCTTCGCCGCACGACACCGAGAATTTAGCGGTACCTAAACGACGGCACGTAAATACTGGCGAATATAACGGCTTAGCGTAATCTAAGATCGGTTTACATTACGCTCGGCATAATCTAATAGTGGCTGCATTACGCTCAGTGTAATTCTATGTGGTTACACTTTACGCTCGGCGTAATCTAATAGTGGTTGCATTATAATCTAATAGTGGTTTACATTACGCTCAGCGTATAATAGTGGTTGCATTATAATCTAATAGCGTTACATTACGCCGAGCGTAATCTAATACGGGTTGCATATTACGCCCATCATAATCTAATCGCAATGCCTGATTAATATTATTTACATATGGCAGTGCTCTGTCTACTCCCTATTTACATCCAGCTTGTCCTCTGCTTCTCCAGCCTTTTCTAGATTTGTCAACCTACCCAACCCTTGGCTTCCCTTCAATTTCTCTAGGCTTGCCTTAGGGGAGAAGAACACAGTGGAGCCCTCCCAGGTGTGAAGGGTTTTGCTGCATCATGTACAAGGGGAAAAACTCCCCCACTTTATGCAAAATATCTGCTGCTAGAAACAGGCAGACATGGCCAGGGAGTACTATGTTATATGATATATTAGACAAAAGGAGATGAATTGAGAGAGAAACGTATGAAAGTTTGGCCTCAATTGAGGGACAGCCATCTCTCACCTGTGAAAAAACCCGAAAGGGATACAGCCGTTGGACCAAAGTCTTTGCCAATCCAAATGGAGGGAACTTTGGAGTTTGTAGACGATGGCCTTCCAAGCCAAGGGCCTGGATCCTGTTCACCCATTGGCCAGCATCAAAAGCTGCCTTGTATTCCTTGTAGTATATGCTTTGAACATGAGTGCTAATATCCGCGCCACCATCTGGGTGTGTTGTTAATATGCCCTGACCTGTCCAAGGCCCGTGCACTTTCTTCATCAGTGAACTGGATTATAGACCTGTAAATCAAGTCAACACCCCTGAGCAGGGTTGCCAAGATGCAGGATGCTTACCTTCTCTGGTTGAGCTGTTGTGGCCAACAATGCACTAGGTGTGCCACAAACTTCTTTCCTCCATTAACCTCCTCCGAGCTTGACTTGGTAACGCATGACTTCGTGGGTTGGGTCGCTCGCCATCCAATCATGGTGAGCTTCTGGTCCAGCTCTAGTAGGCTTCAGTACTGAGCAAAGTTCTTTGAGTCCACCATGGAAATTTTCAAGCAACGCTGCTCCCTGTAATCAACATAAAATATAAATATCATTCTAGTGATATAATCTCACCTCAATGCCATCACATGTCACCTCTCGATTTGCTTCCAGGCCCTCTTTCAAATCTTCCAACCTCCTATTTTGGTACTGCACCTCATAGTTGTTGTCCAGGTCCACCATTGCTTTATCTTCCTCCTAGGTACCATTAGTACTTGTGTTTTTCATGAATTTGAAGCTAATGACTTACTTTATCATCCATCCACCAATCCCAAAATAAAAAAGAGAGGTTTTCCATCAATATCAAAATACTGAGCTGAAAATGGCTGGCTAGGATGATCCAACTTCAAAAGTTGGGTACACATGTTCTCATACTTTGTCCTCAAGTTTGGCTTGTTGAGCACTTGCAGTTGACTGTGGCTAAATGGAAGCTGGTAACAGTCTGAGTACTTCAAGCACTGGTATATTTGTCTCCTTGCTCAATCCAAGGTTGTGTCAATACACTTATTTGTCAACCTCCTACTGCTCAAACAGTTCATTAGGGCTAACTTTGGAGTTGACTCAGGTTTTGGGATGTCCTGATCCTGCATATATGGTTATAGCATCAAATCAATTAAGAAACCATTCATATCCAAGAGAGGATTACCAACCTGCATATTGACCAGGGGCACTCCTGACTTTCTTGACTTCCTGGACAAAGACTGCAGCACTGTCAAACCCCCATCTGTGGGTATTATTGGTGCCATCACTTGGTTGACATATTCCAGAGCCCACAAGRYAGTGTCTTCAACRGGTTTGTTTGGTGTGGGCAACTTCCCAGAGTTCCCCATCGGTTTGTTGCGTTTGTAAGGCTGGGGTTCAAATATCAGACTTTGGCTGGCTGATAAGAAAGTATTATTAATACTCACATGATAGCGACGCCTTTCTTTGCGCGTAGATTGTGTTTGTGTGGATGACGCATGTCCAAATGACCCCTGAGACATCCCTTGAGACATCCCCTGCAAGGACGCCTCTGCGAAAGGCACCTGCCGCATCCCCTGCACGTTCACACCCCCAAACGGCAACCGCGACGCAGACGCGTCCCTGAACGGCAACTGCAACATCCCTGTTGTGGACATGTCCAAAAATGGTGGTCCCTGTGGCCCATACAAATACAGAGCCTGCATCTGCACCCATGATGGGCAAAATAGATAATAAGTAGGAACCAGATCAACTCACCTGGAAAGGGGCGCCGTTATAGTAACCGGCGTTATTGTAGTAATCCCCATTGCCATTGAAGCAGTAGGAATTATCGTTGCCCTAACCATTGCATCAGAACTTACTGCTATACTGGGCAACGGCAAAGTTGCATTACTCACCTGATTCATAGAGTTGGAACCGGAAGGTTGATTCTGCATCGTAAGGTGAGTAAAATCTTTTGGAGCGATATGAAGTCACGTGAGTTTGAAAGTGCCAAGTAAAACGTCTCTGTCGCATCACGTGACATTGTGCCTCATGGCATGCAACGAGGCGGTCTTTCGAGTGCACCAGTCCTCACGCCCGCGCGAGCGCGGCACAGCCCGCAACATTTAACTGAATTATTGTATAGAAGATGTATCAACACATAAACACAATATGCAAAAGGGATGTTTAAATCATTATTCAATTAACATGTTCGATTTGATTGCACGAGATTTTCCTTTTTTGTTCGAAGTGCGAAGTACTTTGGGAGAGTCATTAGGAGTATTTTGTGAGCACTTCAGAAAGTGTCAGTGATAACACGAAATTAACCAGTAAATGTATTCAGTACCGAAACAGGTGTCAACTTCTCTTCCGTGGACGCTGCGGATTCAAAGCATTTAAGAATTTCATCATCGCTTTCCGAATCATTAGCAAGTTTATCCTCTAATCTATCATCTGCCAACAATCGGACGAGGCGAGGTTCACCCAATGAATAAACAGTACTATACGTTATGCCACGCAGAAACGAACTGTGATTTAATTACAGATTTACACCGTGCAAAGTACATTACACACCGCAGGATTGTCTTTCTGCGCGCATAACTCTAACCAATTCGACAATATTTGGACATACCACAATTACATTGCCAAGCCAGACATCATTATATCGGCTGAGTAATTGATTTCGACAACTCTGTGGTAAGGATGATTGATCCATGAAATACAACATGGAATTTGACCGACGACCGTCAGATTCGAGAATGAATGGTCTGCTCATCATCGAACATTCATCATTGTTTGAGAGCCATACATTGAAATTCCATAAAGTGTCATTGTCAAATGGTGCCAACAGTATAGGAATAATCATAAGGCCTTGTGCATTCCACACCGTAAAATAGTGTGTTGAAAGAGTGCTGAAAAAGAAAATTAGCACAACGGCACTTATAGATCCATTTTGTTAAACACATGCTATCTTTCCTGATCATGTCTCCTAGCAGCCGACATGTTAAGTTGTCCACTGTAAACATGGAGGTAAATATTCAGCGCAAGCCTGAAAATAAAATAAAACCAAGACATTTGAAAAGGAGATGTGTCAAAAAAGTTGCACGAGAAGCGAAACTTTTAAAAAGGAGAATTTGAGCCCTTTCGAACGAAAGAGACGGTCACTTTTTTGTCAGAACGTCGATCGCATGCGTTACAAATCAAGAATCACGAGACCGTGGCTTGGGTCATATGTAGCAAGAAGAATAGCTGGCTGGCGGCGCCTCGTAAAACCCTACACCTAAAGGTTGCGGGAATCATACATCATCTTCTTACCATCAACATTACCATCGTTGACAATGTCCGGGTTTACCAGTATGCTAACCCCCTTCCAACCTCATTGAGCAATGAAATCAACACCTATTCCACAGGATCAGCAATACAAGACGCGGTCTATGCAGGTGGGGCAAGGACATCGACGAGCAATACTTGTGAGTGGTGCGCCCACAGAGGAGGCGCTTGGCTCATTCATTTTAGCCATGGACATTGACCCCATCACATTGCCCTCGGAGACACTAACAACGATGCGATATCTGAATGCAATCCGGGAAGTTGGCACGATCCACTGCCACTTCTGTTCTAACCCAGTCGATGACGGCTGTGAGGCGGTCTGCATCAAATGTGGCGCTGTTATGTGCATTGGACAGCGCTGGTTGCATTGCTGTGGGAACACTTCCGCCGGGTGCTCGACGCAGCTTTTCGTGCCCGCAATGTTCAAATAATGCAAGGCAACCCATCCTTTACTATATCGCAGGGAATGGGCTAAGACGCTTCCCAAAAATGCCCTGGCCCGTTGNAAACACATGCTATCTTTCCTGATCATGTCTCCTAGCAGCCGACATGTTAAGTTGTCCACTGTAAACATGGAGGTAAATATTCAGCGCAAGCCTGAGAATAAAATAAAACCAAGACATTTGAAAAGGAGATGTTGTCAAAAAAGTTGCACGAGAAGCGAAACTTTTAAAAAGGAGAATTTGAGCCCTTTCGAACGAAAGAGACGGTCACTTTTTGTCAGAACGTCGATCGCATGTGTTACAAATCAAGAATCACGAGACCGTGGCTTGGGTCACATGTAGCAAGAAGAATAGCTGGCTGGCGGCGCCTCGTAAAACCCTACACCTAAAGGTTGCGGGAATCACCATTGCAAGTCATTGTCGAGCGACGTCCTGGGACTTTATTCAATCTGAGACCAGCACGTGCGGTAATGCTAGAATAGCGTGTTTTTGACATAAGCAAAGTGGCTGACAGTCACAGAACTATATTAGAGCTGCCCACGCGCATCTCTCTCTTCTTTCCAGTTAACCACATCCTATGCACACCATGTACACCATGACTACCTCCACTGCTCCCATCTCCACCTCCCCTGACGCTGGTCGTCGACCTCTCTCCATTCCCATCTTCACCGTTCCCATCCGCACCCCTGAAGTCATTCACACCGACGCTCCCGATTTGCAAATTGTCTCGGACGCCCAGCTCCTCACTCCCGCCCAGGCCACGCCTGTCGCCATGTCTCCAGTGCCAGCGACCGCCCTTAAGCGCGTCAAAGCCATCAACAAAATCAAAGGCCTTGCTATCCTCGCGCGCAGAAAACGTCCCGCCCAGGAGGATCTTCTCATTGCTGATGAGTCTCAGGCTTTGCCTGTTCAGGGCGTCAAAATCATCAACAAACTGCAAGGCATTGCTATCCTTGCGCGCAGAAAACGTCCCGCCCAGGAAGATGGTCAGCCTCAGGCTTCGTCTCTTCAGCGTGTCTGGACATCCATCAAACGTGCTGGTCTGGCTATTCTTGGGCGTCGTAAGACTCGCTCTGGCGACAACTCGATTATAATTGCTGAGCCTCGGGCTTCGTCTCTTAGCCGCGTCCGGACGATTAACAGATTTGTCGGTCTGGCTGTTCTCGAGCATCGAAGGGCTCGCCTGGATCACGCGAACTCTGGAGCTACACTTGCCGAGTCTCGGGCTTCTTCTCTTAGGCGCGTCCGCACAATCAATAGGCTTGCTGGTCTGGCTATTCTTGAGCGCCGAAGAGCTCTCTCTCCGGACAAGGACTCTCTTAAGCGTGTGAGGACGATCAACAAACAGGCTGGTCTCGCCATTCTTGAACGGTGTAAACGCAGGAAGGCCGGAGGGGCCGTTCTCCGCCCCTAGTGGGCTCGGGCAGCGATGCCTAACAGTTTTTTTTTCTCCTCTTCGTTTTCAGACGTGGCTGACACTCTTCTTTTCTTTTCTTTTGTTAGGTTCAATCTTTGTTTTCACGCCTTCACGGAGAAGACGACGGCCGACAAGGATTTGGTGATGAACCGACTGTTTTATGTAAGTCAAGTGTTTAGTGCAATGAGCACTACTAACCGATGACAAAGCGCCATAGTCGAAGCTTTGACGGTTATACCAAGTTGACGAGACTTGTCAAATCACGGCGTTGTGGCAGCGAGCGTGACGAGCAT
The DNA here is from genome assembly GCA_032173475.1 of Amanita phalloides. NCBI lineage: Eukaryota > Fungi > Basidiomycota > Agaricomycetes > Agaricales > Amanitaceae > Amanita > Amanita phalloides. The sequence continues at coordinate 143,097 of JAENRT010000015.1, read as the reverse complement.
GGGACCCTGGTCAAGTTCCACGTGTAAGCTCTCAAAGCCTGACGTTGCTGGGTTCAAGACAGGAATGGTGAGGCGGCGGGCGAAGGACGTGCGACCCTAGCCAAGTCTAGCGTTTGGAGCTCGTTACTGATGAAGCCTCCGGGGAGAATGTCGAGTATGGAGCGGAGCATGGTGGGATACTTGCCACATTCCGTCTTGTGATGAAGCTTTCAGAAGTACGACGTTTGATGAGCCGGCACCTGTCTCCCTGGACTTGGGAAAACCGTCAAAGAAGAAATGATGACGACTCGAACAGTGGGCTTTGCTTTTCTACAGTGACAAATGTGACTGATGAGTTTCGTAGACGTTTACAGTTCCAACATCTCTCGACGGCAAGAACGACATGTTTTCTTCGTTGTCATTTTAGTAGCTACCTTTCTTTTTCCCGCGTCGGTAGCTTTTCCCCTCAGGCCCAGGGGGTTTTTAACGCACCCGACGCGAGGACCTTTGAACTTTTTTAGCTACTGGTTTCTGATGTAAAAATCATTGCTCTGAATGTATAATGGGATTTAAGATGGCCTATCTCACCGTTTGAGTTATAAGCTTGAAAAAATCGTTCGTCACAAGTTGGCCGCAACCTCTCGCTGTTGAATTACGCGTAGTGTCAAAATGAGATTGCCATGGGTACTCTTTCCGGCGTTGCTAGGGACTAGGCCCCTCGCGCGCTCGTTGGCGATCTCTATTTTCAACACGTTATCCGGATCTAACGGGCATGAGTGATGTGTGATCATGACATGTAACAGAACAGCGTTGGATATCTGCGATCATGCATAAGACCTCGAACGGAAATCTCATGACAGTACGCTCTACAGAAAATTCAACCTGCGAGCTGTGTTCCTTGAACGCTGCCTTTAGAAGGGTTTCGCCCTCGTGGACGCATGTTCCTGTAAGAAGACCGTGATCAATAAATGATATGGTGTAAAAAAAAACAAGGAATCACGAAGAAAAAAAGGTCAACACTGGAGATTAGGGATATAGTCCTGCGTCCTGAAGCGTTTGATCACTAAGATTGCGGTGGTTGTTATCGAAAAATACACGGTGCCGAGTCGTTTCAACTGAGGGTACTGTCGTCTTAATGGATTACATAATTGCCCAGGATGCCGCGGAATCTTCCGACACGGAGTTATGATCATCGACAAGGCAGCTCGCGAAGCGCTCGCGGTGAGCAGGAATATACGAACCGCCAAAGCCTTGCGGGATGCTATTCGCATAGTCAAAGACGTTGTAAATACGTCTCTCACCCCCAACGGACTCACCACAGCTGAAATATACCAACTTGCATGCAGCAAAAAGCCTTCCACTTTTTTCCAACCCGCAGATGTACCACAAGGGACAGACCCTCTCCCTCCCAATATGCAACATCCTGTTAGATCCATGGCGTGAGTACGCTGTCCAGTTTTTGGTGTCAACTCATCGTTTGAACCGTCTATTTGCAGGTACCTCAAAAAGAAAGTCCTACCGATTCTGGAGGGCCATAGGATGATCCAAATGAAGTATGTTACTCGGTCCCCCTCGCCGCCTGATTCTTCGCCGCCTTCCACTACCGATGTTCCTCCCGGCACATCCACCATCCAGACCAAAGTGTGGGCATGGGTCCCCTTGCAGAATGAAACGGGCGGCAAGCACCTTCAGGAGAAGGAAATACAAGGAAAGCCTGTAAACCCAACTGACAGGTGGGACCACCTCAACACCCGGCGGAAACGGTCACGTGTTGACAAAATGATACGGGAGTACCAGACACTACAAAAGAGTTTGGGAGAACGCGGGCAGAAAGTGTTACCACTACAGGGACAGAGTTTATATGATGTATACGGTGATGAAGAGGTAATTCGGGGACGTTCGGGGACCAGCAGGAGGTAGAGTACAACTTCTTCAATGTTACTACACGCACTATCGCACAACCCGAGAAAATGGGATATTAATGAATGGTCGTTGGTCGTCGTTGATAGTCCCACGCGTTCTACGTGTCCAATTTGTCCATGTAATCCTTCCAGAGGGTGTCCACAAATGTTTTATCAGTCTGGTCGAAAATGTCAGCGGAAGCTCATTTGCCAAAGGACTGACTCACATGAATCAAGGTCAACACTTCCCTGACGAATGCATTCCTTTCCAATATCCCCAGCTTTTGCGAATGATTCAACAACGTCCCAACCAGACTGTCCTTCACAAGTCCAGCGTCAACCGAACCTGCCAGATTCCCATTTACAGCCGATTGTTTATTCACTTGAGGTTGATGGGTACCATTGACCTCCTTTTCCTTTCTCGACGGCGTCTGTGACTGAGCACCGTGCAAACTCGGCGGTGGATTCGGAATGGGCGTCGGCATGTCCCAGGCGTTCTCAATCTGCTCTCGCTTCTCCGCCTGCATCTCTTTCTTCGTTTTCTTCCGCCCTTTCAAACTTCCATTTAGATCGTGGCCTTCCGCCCCAGACCCTGCACTACCACCTGCACTCGTCGCGCGACTCTTCTCCTTGCCCATCTGTAGCGCTCTTCTAAACGCGTCCATGTCGCTCAACGCGCTCGTCTCCTCGAAATCAAGCTCTAATATCTCTCCATCGTCCTCATTCTCGTTCCCAATCGCGTTTGAATCCCACGAACCTGATCGGTGCGGGTAAGGCCACAGTTCAGAATCGGCCGAGAAAGGCACCAGAGGCCTGTGTTTCGGCCCGTTCTTGCCCGATTCGGTAGCATCCTGCTTTGAATCCCCCTGATACGCACGGGTCGAACTAGGCGCAGCGCGTACCGTCGACGTCGATAGTGAGAGCTCGACGGGCGGTGCAGTGGGGGGAACACTGGCTCTTCCGTCTGCCTTTTCGCCTCGCTGAATGCGTGTTGCGCCCTGTAATTTGGACGTGGAGCTCATCCGCAATAGCGAGGAATGTACGTTCGTCGGATTTAAAAAGATCGGGGGGCGTGGCGTAACATCTCCGTTCACATCTCCATGGTCGTAGCTCGGTCTCCCTTGCACGGTTCGCACGCTTGCTCTTAGAAAACCCTCAGCAGTTTGTGCCAGCGATTGCCTCCTGCCGCTCGGCCCTGCAGCAAGCTGATCCGGATTGAGCCCTGGCTCAGCATCAAGCACAGTGCTAGACTCGGAGAAGCTGCCATCAGATGTATACAAGCCATTCCTAGTCCCATTTTGCCGGGAGCGCCTCTTGGTATTTGGACTGGTAAATAGGCTCTCAGCGTCGTTTCCTCCCAAGTCGCTTTCGTCTTCATCATCTCCCTCTCTCGAACTTGAATGTGAATGGATACTATGTTGGCTAGGGGCGTTGCTGCTGTAGGTACTTGATGCCGAGACGACGGAGGCGCTTCGAGAAGGTGGCAGACCAAGAAGATTGGATAGCACATCCTGCGATAGAACTTGTGGAGTAGAAGATGCCTTCAAGCTTGGTGTCGGAGAATAAATATTGTTAGGTGAAGCATTCATATTCGACGTAGGTGTCGCGGACGCGAAAATAGTGTTCAATAAACTAGTCGCCTTGGCATTGGTAGTTAAAGTGGAAGGTTGGACAGATGTCGTGGGTTGAGTTGAGTCAGAACCGGATAATGCAGCAAACAGAGAGTCAACGGTCATTTTAGACGTAGATTGTGATACAGGTGGTATAGCCGATGAGATAACGTTAGGTGTTGTTGATACAGAAGAAGATGCAGATGGGGATTGTAATTTCATGAATAGCTTATCAAGATCGGAAAGGCCGTCAGGAGGTGAAGACCGAACGTCCTCATATGAGTTTACTGATTCGTTTTCACTTGTTGATTCGTACGATTGGACAGATTTGGTAGGACTGGTATCAACTATGAAAGAGGATAAATAAGGAAAATCCAGATATCCTGCGTCGACGAACCTCTATTCGATTTGCGCGAACTGGTTGATTTGCTGGGATTGGGAGGGGGTGGCTTTCCAGGGCCATACCTGAATTCTTCAGGATATGATACATTTTTCTTAATATATGAATGGAGACTATAGGTGATTATCAATGGGTTGATTTCACCCGTATAGTTCGACATACCGCAACATGACATCTATGATCGACTCCCTAGCACTGGTGGTGAACATCCAGAGGCCAACAATTTGCGACCGCCCTTTGTCGTTATACCCTAGCTTGTCTAGATCGGGGACAATATAAACATCTGAAAACTTGTCTGGCACGGCATCATGTGATGAGGAATTTATAGCATTTAGTCTTTCAGCGGTGAAATCGGGGTAAGAACGGATCATGAGATAGCTGGCATGAGCACTAATGTCGTCTTCTGGATACAGGCGTTGAATGTAGTCATCCATGCCCATGCGGTTGAGGATGTAGAATCCATAAGGAGGGTAAGCATCTCTTCGACGAGATCAGTCAGAGTTGGAGTAATAGCCCCCGAGTCAAACGCACCGCTCGTACAAAAACATACTGCCTTCAAAACCCTGCTTTTCCCATTTGGTTCCATTATGGTGATACACACAGACATGACTGAACTGATCAAAAATTGAAATGATGGAGGGGTCTCGTCGGCGTAGAACCTTCAGGTTGTGGTTATATCTTGACACGGGTGACATGCCCACGTTAGGGTGAGGTTGGGCAGATGCCGGTGTTCGGCTGCGCTGAACTCTTTGCTGTCTGGGGGAGCCTGTAGGCTTGTTGTCAGAGGAGTTGATATTCATTGAGGTTTCACGACGTGGAGTGGCGATCACCATCGTTTGCATGCGAGCATTTGCTTGGCTGCACTGTGGATGCCAAATAGCTTCGGAAACAAACACACCACAATATTATCCTCTAACGTCATCGCCCTCTCTTCCCGCCGTTTTGTTCGCCTTTTCAAGCGTAGCAGGCTGCACTATCTGGACAGCAACCCATTGTATCCAGCGTTCTCATCGTGCAGAAATAGCTGCCGAACCTATAAGACATCGTGCAAGGCGAAGTTCTTACCCGGAGGGACAGCAGCTTCCATCTGCAAAACGAGATTAGCTGATATTCGTACCATGAAGGCAGGCCAAGTTACATGAGCAACAGCTCTCGCCGTTGTCCGTGTTGCAACATCCGATTTTTGACATGCGCTTTGGCCGTGCGGGCAGCAGTGTACGGACGAGAATGAAGAAAGGAAGCAAAAATCATGCTCGTGTCGTGATGTACATATCTGGCGTGCCATGACCAAACCGAGGACGCGTCGTGCCGCTTCGGCACCCTCCTTTACCCTGGAGATAGGTTCGAAGAACTGGCCGATTTTCTCGCTGGTGGTTTCTGTGTTTGCTTGGCTGTCTATCACTAGAAGCAGCAACTGCACATGATATTCGTTGAGAAAACGCATAGCGGAAGAAGGTAGTCAAGTAGACGCCTTAGCCTCGGTGCCTGCAACTTCTCATAGACTGTCCATTACCAGTGCGCAGTCACCTCATTTTTGTTCTGCGGCCTGAGTAATTTGAGTAATTGAATGTAGATCTACGACATGCCTAGCCGCGCTGATGAGCGCTATGTGGCACATGTGCACCTTCGCTTCGAAACCACTCGGACGACATGTCGGTACCGAAACGGACAAGGAACATATCAAAAATAACATGCATAGATACATATATACGTTTGTTGCCATTCGCGGTCGATGCGGTGTACGTTCATGATGCTAGCTTACACTTAACCGCCGTCATGTGCGGGACTGTGATGACAAAGTCGTGCACTACACTTGGTCCGTGATATGAATCAAATATGTTTTGGACGTAAATCTCTTCCCGCAGATCCTTCCGACGCGTCGGCTTTACTGGCCATGATCTTAAATAAATTTCCGTGCCAAACGGGAAACATTGTAGTTCGGTTACCGTGCCCGACGAATGAGGTCCCCTCGACGAAGACTCTTACGACGCATAAGGAATGAACATACCAATCCTGGGCAGGATGCTTGGTACAAGGCCATATATAGCTCCAGAAGATGTGTCGAATTGGTGCTGAAATGCGTCGCTAATATAATTACGTAAAATCAACAACACCAACTCATTACTACCATCACGGATTCTGCGGAAGAAGCGAGGTAATCCTGCGGTTTGCTGTGTTTCCCCGTGTTGCATGTTCTTTCGCGCCGTGCTAGTGTGAGTAGGTGAGCTTATCGCTTACGAAGGTCCTTACAACAACCTGAAACGATGTCTACCAACGGCCCGCGTCCGACGAGTTTCGGAAAGCACAGTCATATTTTGTCGCATGTGCCATCTGCGGGAATACATCCCTGCTGATGTCTCAATCAGTAATGGTGGTGTGTCGTGGTAATCATTGTGTGCGTTCACTGTCGTTGCTATTATCCATACTGATATAAGTTCCAGTGACTTGGCTGTGGCAGACGATTTGTAATGCAGAACCATGACTGCCATATTCGTCAGACACAATATGCTGTGAGCTGATGCATTGTCCCTGGTGCCTGACTTTTTCGTCGACTTCCCATGCTGTCGAGATATTTCTTATACTCACTATCGCCTGCTTGTAGAAATTTTTTGTGACGCGATCTTCGTTATACTTATATGGTATCCGAACATATGCCTAGGGAGCACCGTACCATATTCCTGGAACGGAAGTTGGACCCTTGTCTCGATGTGTCCGCTTTTCACCCAAAATTACCAACAGATTGAAGGCGCTACTTCCATTCCTGTCGTGGGACATTCCTCGTGGGCATGCCTCCATGGGCCGCTGTCCGTATCAAGTACTTGGACCCTTGTGGGCACTTAGCTGGTTAAACGGTATATAAAGACGTTTTGAATCCTTCACTAACAATCATTTGCCGCTAGTGCTAGTGGTCACAGACACCACCAATGGTCAATGTGCGTTAGCCTATATGGCCTTCAATAATAATTCACACGAGACAGGTTTTTACTGTGCCATCACTTTTACTCTTTGCGGCTCTTTGTCGTCTCGCACTTGAGTCAAGCAGCAGGAATCACTTATGATCTCTGCCGACGAGCCTGTGGGCATGGACCTGAAGCTTTCTCGTGGCGCACTTTTTCACTGCAGTTCACTTCCTGGTTTCTCCCCTGGCTTGCTCTGATGTCCCAGCTTCCCTACGGGGCAAAAGACACATTGAGCAACTTGCTTGCATTGGTGTTGACAGTCGGATCTCCAACACTTGCAGCATATTCTCTAGCTCTTGCTGTCATCAGCAATCGCTGGATGGTCAAACGCTTTACTCGAAGCACTCTTCCACATGCCTCTCTTGCTGCGCAGGCGCTCGGAAACCTTCAGCAAGTTTCCGTTCACGTTCCTCAAGAGCAGAATATTCTACCATCTCTCATTGTCCTAAGAGAAAATGTCGACTGGTGGCAGACCCTCTCACACGGACTTGACTACTCTGTACCGAAATGGACATTGGCTGCTATAATGTCCATGTTGTATGTACTATTGGCAGATACGTTTTCGTGGATAAGCACTCTTGGGAGTGATCTTACCAATTCACAAGTCAATGCAACTGGCGAGAGTGTTGGGTCTCTCTGGTTGTGTCTCCTTCCAATTGTCGTAGGCTACCTTCAAATGTCACCCAAGAGTGACTGCGATCGAATCAAACGTGCATTCGACAACGCAAACAGGATATTTTTCCTCGCCGTGGACTCTGAAGAGCCGATACAGGGACACAGCTCTCTGGCGCTTAACATTGAGAAAGTTTTTCGAGATATAGTTCACGAAGACGAGACGTGTTCAGCACCCGTCTTCTTCTACGCACGCGTCTTCAAGTGGCTTCAACTAGTGCGGCAAGTGACCAACAGTTTCGATGCCGCTTCACAACGAAGTCACCAGCGTTTACCGACGGAATCACCTCCCAGAACACGGTCGGGAGTCATCGCTGAATGCACGCTTCATGATGGATCCGGGGATGGTCATTCCTACGAGATCTTCAGCATCTTTGCCATGTCCGCATGTTTAGCGCTTTTTCTGCAGTGGGGCACCACAAGCGCTGCAGTCATGGCCATCTACCTTACACCGGCGCGAGGTAGGCCATGTAGACAACTTGCACCAGATATTTATCAATTATTGTTATACAGGTTTTGGATGCCGATCCGGTTCTTATCTACTTTACGGTTGCCTCTCCATCATCATCTGGTTATTCTCTCTCATATCGAGCATCTTGGTTCACAGTTACACGACAGCACGACAACATAGTAGGACCACCATGCTCGCTTACGTGTTTTCCATCGTCTTTCGTCATTTAGCCAAGGCACTCGCAGCCATCAACACTCTTTGGTTATTCACGTCATCTCTACTCCAATTCAGTAACCTATACGACACGTGCTATTGCAACTCCTGTGTTCTAGGTCAGCATGCTAGCGCATATGCTGTGCTTGCATTCACGCCTGCGGATGCCTCAACGGTGAAACTTGCTTGGGCAGGAGGAATGATGTTATCGTCAATAACTGCAATTTCATTCATTCTTGCGATCAACATCTTGTGGAAGCGTCCGGAAATAACCGTGCCGTTCATGATGGAGTTGAGGACATTCTGATTTTCACTACACTCTCACTTCATGCGACTATTGAGACAGTACTTTCTAACTTTGGATAATGTATGTAATTTGTAGTTAGTATTGTACCATCTGTCTTTGCTTGTACCTGAGTCATTCACCGCATAATACCAATTCAGTAACTTCAGTGTTGCCCACTTCACTGCCGAGGCAGCGGAAAACCTGCCTGGGAAGGAGGATATTGTCCATACAATTATTACAATAGTTCACGAAGACGAGACGCATTCAGCTTCCGTCTTGGCTTCAACTAGTGCGGCAAGTGACCGATAATTTTGATGTCGCTTCACAACCGGAAGTCACCAGCGTTTACCGACGGGGCCACCACCCAGGACGGACATCACGCTGGGAGCAAGCTTCATGATGGATCCGGGGGCCGTCGTCCTTACGAGGTCGTCAGCATCTTTGTAAGTTCCGCATGCTTAACGCTTTTTCTGCAATGGGGCACCACAAGCGCTGATTTTACACCAGTGCGAGGTAAGCCATGTAGACAATTTGCGCCAGATATTTTTGTTGTACAGCTTTTGGTTGCCGATCCGGTTCTTATCTACTTTACAGATTCCTCTCCACTATCGTCTGGCTATTCTTTCATATCGAGCATCTTGGTTCACAGCTACACGACAAATAGGATCACCATGCTCGCTTGGTTTTCCATCGTCTTTCGTCGTTTAGCCAAGACCCTTGCAGCCATCAACACTTTTTGTTATTCACGACCATATGTCGATCGTAACAACATTGCTTGTACTATCTATTGCGCACTGGCAACCCCTGCTCCATTAATTTTGAACCGGCCTGCACGACCCAGTGATTTCATTCATTCTCACATCAACCTCTCGCGGGAAGCTATCGTGGCGTCCAGAGCTCGATAGAGTTAAGGACGTGCTCATGACTAGATTTCAATCACGGGTGAACGTTTTCCTTTCATGTCCACAAGCAGCAGCAGCACCTATTTTGTATTGAATGTATCCATACATCTTTGTACAACTGTAAAAGGACTTTAGTTAGTCGTTGAGCATTGCAACACGTGTACCGCAGCACTGGCCCTGCACCCCCTCCCATGCCAAAGCCCAAGCAGTCCTCGCATCGAGAGCTCCACCACCAGAGGAAAATCAGGGAAGAGCGCGAACGCTCCGCCGTTCTGCCCCCAGGCCTCATCAACCATGGCAATACCTGCTTCATGAATTCGGTTCTCCAGGGCGTAAGTCTCTAGCCCCGATGACTCCGGCTCGCAGGCACTCATCCATCCATCTCGCACCCAGCTCATTGCGACTAGGCTCATGCACGACCTTGTCACCTTTGCGCCCGTTCCTGCCGGTCTCCAGTGTCGCCTTCCGGTTGTTCTTGACTCGGGGCGATCGCCTCAGCTTACAAACGGGCACGGCGTCGCGGGCTCGTACGAACAGCCATGGATCGACTCGATGCCGATCGGAGACCAGTTTATATACTTGATGTGCCGTGCTTGGGATTCTCAGTCAGATAGAAAGAGGGAATCCCTCAGTCCCAAGTTCGTCCTTTTTTCTTTCTTGCTTCTACCCAGAGCCCAACCGACTCACGCCCGCAGACCGCTTCTCAACGCCCTTGGCAGGAAGTACCAGCAATACCTCGACTTTACGCAACAAGATGCTCACGAATTTCTGCGTATCCTGTTCGACGCCATGCGGATGGAGGAGGTCGACGTGCGTCCCTGTCATCCGCTGCGCTCTACCAATATTAATGGCACACCCAGGTCATAAAAAAGAGACAGCCACAAGTAGTCAAAAGCCCGAAAAAGAGGAGATCAACACCCGGTACTAAACGAAGACGACCCCCATCCTCTGCGTCTCATTCCGACACCCCTTCCGATACCCTCCTTCCTTTCACGGACATGCTCTTTGCAGGTCAACTCACAAGCATCCTTGTTTGCCAGACGTGCAAAAACATTTCTCAAACGTACGAGGATTTTTATGACATTTCGCTCTCCATCAAGCCAGAGGATTATGCCACGTCATCTACTTCCCCTCCATCCTCCGCGGCAGGCAAGAACTTGTTTTCACTGAGGAGAAGCACGACTGGTGTCAAGGAGAAAAGCAAGGATAGTGAAAACGATGGTCATGAACACGGAACGGAGAGGAGACGGGACAAATTCAAGAAATTTGCAAAGCGTATAACGACGTTTCAGGGCCCCTCCGCCCAAGACGATGCCGGAAAAGCGGGTTCCGTAGAGTTGGCCATGCCTAGACCTTCGTCCGTACCTCCAGGTAAAGGCGAGGAGATCCAACTGGCCGAGGTCAAAAGCAGAATCAGAAGGCAGCGGAGTAGGAGCCTGGATCACCTGAACAGGGTAGCTAGGCCGGACATGGGAAACGTCAACGTTGCAGACGGCAGCCGGGAGCGGGACGGTTTAGAGGATGATCAGGCGAGTGGCGAAGGAAGCACAGGGAGAGACGAGGCAAACACCACCACGGGACCGAGTACAACCGGGACAATTGAAAGCGACTGGTCTGTTGTCAGAAATGGGGAGGCGGAACCAGAGGAGGAGGCGCCACCAGTGAGCGAGGGGAAGAATAAGCAGAAGGTGAAAGACAGGGAAGATGATGGCTGGGTCAAGCTTGGCAAGAAACTGAGCTTGCTGACAAGACATAGAGATAAGGAACCGCGCTCCAGAGAAGGCGTTGTCGAAGAGATTCGAGCGAAAAAATCTCGGGAGTCGTCACCCGATACTGGTGGTGTCTCGTTGAGCGGGAGGTCAACTCCACTACGCGAGCACTCCGGGACGCCGCCTCCAGTACCACCGAAAAAGATTCGGCCGGTCAGCACGCCCCCATCAGTGTCTCCGCCTGCTCTTCACCATCTTCCCCATTCTGTACCTCCCTTTCCATTTTCTGCACGAAACCATCATGACCTTGCGGTTAAATCTACATCACTGTCTCCACTTTCTCAACCTCCTTACCAGGCATCTCAAGTAGAAACATCAGCTCAATCAGGCGGCTCCTCATTTCGCGCATTCCATCTCAATCACAACAAAGCTAGACTCACCCATTCTCATCAAACTCCGTCAACGTACAAGCACAGGCCCCATACACCACCCCATACGCCGACACCTGCGGAGGTGGAGTATCTGAGGCGTATTATGGCAGACATCGACCTATTAGGGTCAGAATCGTCGGCGACGCCTTCGAGTAGTTGGTCACCAATACCATCTACTCCCGCACTCGTGAATCCGTTTGCGCTTCTCATGAAGTCCGGCGCTGCGAAGAAGGGAACTGACAGCAACGACATTGTTGGTAAAAGCGACGCTGTTGCTACAGAAGCGAGCGCAGCGGAACTGCCATCCCACACACGTTCCCAAAAGTGGTCATCATGGTTGGGCATAAATAGAGTCAGTGGGCTTGAAGAATGTCTGAGGCTGTTCATGAGTGTAGAGGTGCTGAATAATGAGAACATGGTTGGATGCCGACGGTGTTGGAAGGTTGCGAACCAAGAAAAGGAAAGAGAGACCCAAAACGGTAACGAAGATGGGGAGGATGAAGACGAGAGTAGCAGTGAAGAAGAAGGGGAGAGTCCGCTACAACCACCTTCGTCATCACCAGGCCTAGGGCAAGTGTTTACTAGGCAGCCAGAGGTGCAAGCGTCTACCACGCCTGGCGGCATGCCTATACCTACCATATCCACAACCGGTCCAGAGTCGCCCCTGGAGCCACCCCCTCGCCTCCGAGCTCCACAGCCTTTGCGATCTAACAGCGCCGACTTTATCAGTCTCTCTGTTATTTCCTCAAGAGAACAGACAGATGCGTTAGGTCTTACCCGCAATGCTTCGTCACCATCCATACCTTCCACTATTGTCTCACCTCAGATAACGCCATATCCGAGTTATTCGTTCCCCCCTTTTGCCATGTCAAGTCAGTATCAGTCACCCACCATACGTTATTCCCAGTCACCGGAGCAGTTGAATGGGATGGATTCTTTAGTGATACCCCAAGTGCCTATGACTCGTCGGAGGACCACACGAGCCGAGTTGACGGATGGCGAGAGCGACGAGTCCACGTCTGCGATGGACAGCCGCAGTAGTGGGGAAGACGGAGACGATAGAGCCTCTATTGGTTCATCGTCTTCTTTTTCTGCTTCTAGGTCTGGAGATTCATCTGCTCCCAGATCCCTCAGTGACAGCGGGTACGGAAAAACAGAGGAAGACCCACAACATTCGAATGGACTTGTAGATGGGATCTCTGCGAACAGCGAGGTCAGAGAACCAGACAAGGGAGAAAGCAAGAATGCCGTAAAGAGACCCAAGAGGCCTAAGCCGGTCATCATGCGGCCTGCATACAAACGTTACCTCATTGCTACTGCACCCCCTGTACTCGTTGTTCACCTGAAGCGGTTTCAGCAGACCGATAAAGCACCGTTACTATCCTTTACGCCTACATACGGGTTTAAGAAGCTTGACGACTATGTGACTTTCCCAGAATATTTGGACTTGACACCTTTTCTGGCTCCCAGGAAGGAAGAGTCTGAGTTGGACCAGAAAGACATCATCAACGGTGATGTACATGGCCCTGGGAAAAGAAGAATGCCTAGCGAGAAGCATGAGAAGTGCTTGTACCGGTTATATGCTATTGTAGTCCATCTTGGTCATATGGTGAGTAACTCGCAAATTGTGATTTTGGATGTGATGGGAACAGACGTACTTTTTATAGCTTGGTGGGCACTATATTGCGTATACGGCGATATCTGAACAAAGGACAATGCCTAATTCCTCGGGGACTGCCCTTCCGTCTGGTTCTGGTGACAATGAGGCAAAACCTGGCTCTTCCTCGTCCAGTACGACAGCGGCATCATCCATAGCCCCCCCAAAGTCGTCCAAGAGCGCACGATCAGAACGGCAATGGGCGTACATCAGCGATACGTCTGTTAGACTTGCAACGTTGGAGGAAGTGCTCAAGGCCAAGGCGTATATTTGCATGTATGAGAGGATCTGACGACGGACTTTTTTCTTAATTATAAAATTCGCTTTCTTGCTTTGCGCAAGTCCAACAGGGATTGCATAGTTTTCATATATATACCCTAGCCTTGCGGGCATGATCTGTTGCGTACATAATTATCTGTCGTGCAGAGCATTTCGTCTTCGTGGAAGTGAGAGGAGACTGGCAAACTCCACAAACAGGGCCATATCGGCAAAGTCATTCGTAACGCGGGCTGCCGGTTCGGCCATTCTGAATTTCCGCAATGTTCTGATCATCATCCGCGTACAAGAGCGTACGCTTGCAAGTCACTCATATCTAGGGTCCAGCGCAAGCTGCGGATAAATGACGCCGTTTCAGCTCTTGCGAAATAGGACAGCAGGGACAACTCCATTTGGCGCTTGCTTGTACGTCGTTCGCCTGACGACATTATATTGCACAAGCACAGAATTTTGTGGGTGCGTATCAAAGCACCTTCCCTAAGCCAACATGGTTCTTTGTCGAGTACTTCACGGAACATACATGCATATTGCACAGCATATGTATGCCACGCGGCATCAGTATGGCATTATTCTTTTCTAGGCAAGATGCTGTAATTGAAATCCGATTGCTAACTCGTTCCCCCAAAAGCCGTCAGCACCGTGTACCTTGAGAGCAGTCCGAATGCAAGGTTCTACGAAACCGCGTACGTGACCGAGAACCGGCGCTGAACAGCCTTTTATATGACGCCGATCACACGTTGTCACTGCCGATGTGAAGGATGGCAGTGTTCAACTATTGAAAATCTACAAGGCTGTTCATGGGTGAACAAACGTAATTGCCATTTCTGTGCACTAATTGAATAGTGCTGCATATAAACTGCTGCAAATGTTATCCCATCCTTACCAGTCGACTTTACACCAAATCCTCTACTATTTTCTCCGTCCATACCATGCCTTTCTTCGAAGGAGCACACGATTTTGTCATTAAATCCGCAGAGATGAACGACGTCCAGGGCGACTATAACAGAAATGTGACTCACACTACCTACAATAATCGGGATGTTGGCAATAACTACACGTCGTCTGTCGTAAACAGGGGAAACACGGAGAATCAAAATTTTACTATTGGTGCATATTCATTCCTATGCGTACTCTATTAATTGTCGTACTGATGATTTATGGAAGGGGGTGGGAGCAACAACGTTGTATCCGTTCATGGAAGACGTCACGTCAACGGCAATGGTAAGTCCTTGTGATGATCTAGCAGATGGATTTGGTTTTGACTTTCTGCGCCAGCTTCAGTTCAACCAGCCGAATTACAAAGTCTCCTCCAATCACTATTGTCCGAGTTACCCAGCGCTCAGGCTACCCAAACATCCGTAGCAGGGAGTGCAGTACCACGCCCCGTTGGTATCACATCTCCCGGCAATGCAGCGGCCACCCCCGCCCCTGCAGCGGCACCTTCTACCATGTTGAATGTGCTTGGAAATCTGCCAGCAGATTCGTGGACGCCACGGATGCTGGAGGCAATGGACACGCTTTTTCAAGCTTCCAGGGAGATACAGGCGGGGAGCGTTTCGACGGAGGGAAGCGTGGTAAACACGGATCAGAGCCAGGGTGTGCAGGCGCTCCCGCACACTTCACTTACACAGCAGACATAAGAATATGTATCGTTTTCTCGCTATTTTGTAGATTTAGAATCGGAATACCCCTTCATGAACTATATCATAATTTCTTATTGTACATATGCGACCGAAAGAAAAAGGAAACACTCGGGCTAGACGTCAAGGCTAGACGTGTGCTCTGCTTCCTTGGAAAGATGATCCATCACCACCTCTTCATTAACGATCCGGCCAGCAGACTCCGTTGCTTCTGTTGAGGGCAATGATGACTGTGGTGGTGGTGTTGACCTCGAAGATAGACCCCTGGTTGCATACCAGTCAGTGGAGGAGCCAGTCTGAACTGATGGGTCGAATGAACACCGCGGTATCTGCGGTGTAGCCAGACGTTAACCTCCCCTAGACCAGGACCCGTGGATGAATTGTTCTTTGCGATATGGTGCATTTGGGGAGTGATATCCGTTATTTTCGGGATAGAGTTTATGGGGTCCTTATACGCTTGTAGTCAAAGGAACTCATGTTGAATGACAAAGTGAACATCCGCAGAAGATCCGTGGAAGTCTCTTGGGCGCTACACGTGAAGGAAGGTATCCAGTAGCGAACAGTGGGTTGCCTCCTGTTCATTGAACGCCCTGTGGCGTACTATGTGAATGCTCAGCAAAGTGAAAGAGTAATGCAAGTGGTGGTGAAGCACTTATCGTGACGCTCATTGAGGATCTTGACCTCATTGTTGCGACGCAGCTGTCAGAATGTCGGTGATACCCGTATGTGTGTGATGGTGGTAGGCGCTCGCCAAGCCTACAAGATATCAACCATGGAGACGCCAATGCTTCGACGCATGGTCGTCAGCATGGCATCGCTGAAGGTAAAGCGGGTGCCTGAGGCGATTGAGACGGACGCGGGCTGGGGGGCATAGTTCGGAATAGCAGAAGTCCATCGTTCCGCTCCATAGTGACGAGTGACTAGTGACTGATTCAGTGATTGTGACCGTCAATCTTTCCTTTTCGTCATGAAATTGTTGTACCTTGCGTCGCTCAGATTGGAAAACATGCACAATATGTTGCTTCGCCAGTTGCGTCAGCCGCCTTTCTGTATAGTGATGATTATCCAGAGATGTAGTGCATGCAGAGAAAACGTGTTGTACTCAAGGATTGCTGCATCCTTGGATTGGCGCCTATCTGCTCTCCCTTTCCTCATAGGGAAGCTTCCAAGCTGCGCATCTGAAAAGATCGGCGTCTTATCGCACTGGTTACGGTGCAAACTTTGGTTCTTGTGT
The DNA here is from genome assembly GCA_032173475.1 of Amanita phalloides. Classification (NCBI taxonomy): domain Eukaryota; kingdom Fungi; phylum Basidiomycota; class Agaricomycetes; order Agaricales; family Amanitaceae; genus Amanita; species Amanita phalloides. The sequence goes on along the minus strand of JAENRT010000015.1, from coordinate 126,776 downwards.
GATATCCAGAATCCAGAAATAGAATGTTTGACAAGCAATGTTCGCCTTCCACTACAGGGTCACACAGCTTCTGAATTATGGTTTAATCCTAAGACAAGAGCGAATCGGGAGACGCTCGTTCAAGAATGTACATAAAGACGCATAAAAAGACGGGGGTGCTGTTCAGCCTTTTCCCCTTGTGCGTTTCGCGCCCAGTGGTCGCTAGCAATGCCCCAAATTCGAGTATGTCGGCTTGCCCAACATGAACCGCATGATGCTGAGCCAGTCTAGCTTCCGTCTATGGTGCAACTTCTGCTCGTAATTTTGTTACTTTGCAATCTCGTAACCAGTGCAAGCCTCCGTTTCCAAAAATGCTTTTGGAATGTGCTTAATGCCACATCGTTGGAAGGAGTTGTTTACAGCAACGGAAGTCAAGCGACGAATTTAACCCTGGGAACTGGGCTTGCCTACCATCGCTGCATAGCCGACTGTGGGGCTGGACCCTCCCCATTTGATTGGTATACGTTCTCTACACAGTCCACTTCTTGGCTCCTTCCATTGCTAGCCCTTATTCCACAAATTCCCTACGGCACAAAGGATGGGCTTAGTAATTTCCTAGCTGTGTTGTTGACGGTCGGATCTCCGACACTTGCGGCATATTCACTTTCACTCACAGTTATCAGCCATCGCTGGATGGTCAAACGTTTCGAGCGTAGCAACTATTATAACAGTCACTTAGCTGCCCGGATCTTGGGTGACCTTCAGCAGGTTTCCCTAAAGCTACCTGAAGACGAATCCGTAATACCGTCCTTGATTGTATTGGAGAGGAATCGCGATTGGTGGAAGAAACTTTCAGACGGACTTGATTATTCGGTGCCCAAGTGGACAGTGGCGTCAATAGTGTCCATCATATATGTGGTCCTGGCAGATGCATTCTCATGGTCCAATTCCCTGGAAATCTCTCTCGCTCAAACGGCAGCTAACGGAGAGGGTATCTCGTCACTTTGGCTATGTTTCCTGCCCATTGTCATTGGGAACCTCCAAATATCCCCAAAGAGTGACACACATCGAATTCGAAAAGCATTCGACGCTGCAAATGACTCCTTTTATATCGCTACAGATGAGGATGTGCCAAGGCAAGTTCGTGCTGATAGTGACCTGTCAATCAATATTCGGGAGTCGTCGAAAAATGCCATCGATGAAGATGAGATATGCTCAGCACCGATATTTTTCTACGCGCGTGTCCTCTCGTGCATTCACGTAGCGGACCAAATGGCCAGCGCCTTCGATGCTGCTTCGCGGCATGCATCCGACCACAGGCAGGACGGCACGCCCCCTAGCAGAAAGTCGGATGTCATTGAATACTGCAAGTCGGAGGTCAATCAAGTAGATGGATACTCCTATGAGATTTTTAGCATCTTCTTGAGATCTGCATTTTTGGCAAACTTTCTGCAATGGGGTACCACGGGCGCTACAATTATGGCCATATATCTCACGCCTACCAAAGGTCAGCTTATCCTCAAGCTCTTACACCCACGTTGACTTGTATTGTCTAGGCCTGAGTTGTCGTTCAGGATCTTTCCTTATATACGGTTGCGCCTCGACCCTGGTCTGGCTTCTCTGTGTCATATCCAGTACCCTCTCCTACAGCTACAATACATATCAAAGGCAAACGACTACCAGCAGAATCATTTGGGCGACTTCCATCGCTCTTCGCCACGTAGCCAAAACCTTGGCCACAGCCAACGCGCTCTGGCTGTTTCTCTCTGCTATACTCGAATTCAGCAACGTTTTTGATAACTGTTGGTGCAACTCTGGCGTACTCGCTCTGCATCACAAAGCATACTTTTTGATAGAATCCCAAGCTGACCAAATTGTTTCTCATACCGTCAGACGCCTCTGGGCCGCAGGCTTAATAATGTCATTGCTGACAGCGATTCTATTCCTTCTCGTTATCAATCTTTTGCGAAGGCACCCCCCGCAACGGTGATTTCTTGGTGTCGAGAGTTTCTTTATTTCACCTTTTCGCCTACCTCAAACCTCAATAATTCAATTAATATAAGAAAGTGGGGTGCTGCGCACTAGTCACCACGAGAGCAAATACCACATATATACTTTCCTTGATAAAGCTACGATACCATTGATCGAATGTTGTTGAACCTACCCATGATGAAACTGGTTTACGAATAATTAATAATTCCTGAAATATTCACTCCTACGCAGCGAAGAGTTTATATCTGTTCATCTCACACTGCGTACAGAGCAACGAGGTAGTTTCGAGTGCACTGTTTACTTAGTGTACCATATCTGAGTCTAAAGTTGGACCACTTCTATCGTGGCTTGCTCAGGACAACGGGTCTAAATTCGATCTGCCACGCGGGTCGACGTAGCACGGACACGTCTTCCACCCACACGGAAGATCATTCGCCGTGGACATCTCGTAGGCCGTACTGCCTGTTTTCTTGGGTTTCCGGAAACTTTAAGGTCGGTTTTACGAGGTGGATACCAGCACGCGCTGTCGAGTTCATGACAGAGTAGGCGCACTCTTATAAAGTCGACGTTCATGTGTCCAATCTTTATTACCAGTGATCCGGACGCAGGCGTTCCCATTCTATCTCTCCCAGGTCAACGTCGGTGGGGAAGTCAACTAGCTGCGAACCTTTTGAAACTGCTTATTGAGAAGGGACGGCAGAGCGTCATCTTGTTCGGAGTTCCCTTGCAATGCGTCAAAGTGCGTTACCTTGTTCGATTGATGAAGTCGGTCAATTTATAGTTCAAAGGATAGATATGCGTGGGACACCAGCAGATGATCCTCAATCAGACTATTCATCATGCCCTTCGTCCGACTCTTGATCATCCTTGAACTCAGAAAGGAGTGAAGATCCTGGGCCACAGAGCGATTGCAAGTGCCAGTCGATGTTTTGAGTACATCCATTTTGTTTGGCCACCGAAGATGTCGGTCATCGAAGTAATTGCGCAAGGCCACGAAGTCTGGGCTACGTTGTATTTTTATGGCTGGCGCTGCATATAGCCCAAGAGTGAAATCTCGACATGCTTAGCACGCTCCTACATTGCAATCGCGATATCTGTTCTCATTCGATTTTTTTTTGGACACTCACCAATTTTCAATATGTTCATATCCGAGAGCTTGCTCGCTGGTTCAGCTCAGTTGGATGTTCATCACCAGAGATAAGTTGCCACTAAAGGCTCGACATCGTACTCACGCATCTAACAGGATGGTGCATACGAATTAAGAAGAGGGTTGTCGCCCATGGCACAGGTACGGATGGGTGTTGAAAGCTTCAGTCTTATATATCTCACATGTAGTAAGTCCGCCGGGGGGCAGAGAGACTTGATACTCTGCGAATAGCATCTCGGAGGAATTCGGCGGTCTGTAAGGCCTTAAATCCCAGCTCAATCTGAACTTTTGGTGAGCTGCCTTGTCGATGGTGGGTATAACTCGTTGGATTCCGCATATAGTAAATGTTGTAATCCTCTGACACAGATGAGTCCCTCGAAGCTTCTCCTCTTGATGGTAACAGGCGTCTAACTATTCAAGCAAGCATGCCATTCTGCGTTGGCGTGTTAACTGACCATTCATCTAGAGGAGTTGATTCATATTGCATCGAGCTGATCGGTATTTTAGCCGAAACGTTTCTTTATGCTTGATTTAGGTGTACGCTCTGTTCTATCAATTACATTGTCTTCATTCAATCCCAATTCGGGCTAGTATCCTTGTTTTAGCAGCATCTTGTACACAAGCTAACGTTATCTCCGTCCTCAGCGCCATTCAATTAACAGCCCAGTGCCACACCAGACAGCTCGGACCGGAGTTTAAATCAACCCACAACCGCTGTACCCTGAACAATCATAATAAGGCTTCCAGAGAAGCACATCTCTCTAAGTTTTCGAGCGGTTTGAGTATCTCTACTGATCGGAACAGCGGGAAATTTAGGTCGCCAATGTCCCGAATCATGTAAGTGTTGTCCTTTTTTTCTGCATGAATGTTGAAACTCTTTGTTTTTCACGTCAGATGATTCTTTGCTGTGAGGCGGTCATGGTTTCCGAGGGTATGCTGCGCTGATCGTCAGGTACCTGCCGTGCGCGCTCTGAACGTTCCATCCGAATGTCACGCCAGATGATTATTTGCTGTGAAGCGGTTATGGTTTCGAGGGCGAAGCCACCATGCGGGATCAAGATCTTGCTGCGCATATGTAGGGCATGCTGTGCTGATTGTCGTGTCCCCGCCGTGCGAGCTCTGGGCAAATCCGAAGCTATCCTGTAACATGTAAGGATCACACATGCTTCCGTCGGTTCACAGAAAGGATGGGGAACCGCTTTCTCAGACGGGAAGATCGGTCCTGGACTGATTCACCATTTTCCGGCATCCTCTGTGTTTCTGGAGTTTTACGGAGGCTGAACCACTGTGCACTAATCCCACCGTTGTCGTTGTACCTGTGCTCGAGTCTCCCAGGGAAAACCACATTCACCTTTTGGACACGCGATTCTCCAAATGAGGTTACGACGTCCTCATCGTTCATCTTATAATTACGTGCGATGGTTCACGCGAGACGGTATGCCTCGAAAGTTTGAGGATTGCTATAAAAAAGCCACTCATGAAACATATTCTGGTTTTGAAAATTGATATAAAAGAGGGGTCTATCATCAAGCGTAGCCATACTCCTTCAACGTTCAGCTCTAGAAGTACCCATAGTTATCGCCGAGGTGCGTTAATTATCTGGCTGTCAGTGGTGTCTGCTAACATAGAAAAGTGTCGTACAATGATACTAATTTTCCTGCTCTCGATTTCGTCGCGCGCGTTCTCCATAGACTTCGTTGCATGCATGAACAGCGTGCGCAATAATGACTGGGGCTTGCAAGACGTCGTCGACTTCAATGGAAATCAAGTGTCGAACCTAACCCAAGCAGTTGGCGTTACTTATACGCTTTGCCTCAAAGCTTGCGGCTCTGCGCCCGAGCCGTTCAACTGGCAAATTTTCTCCTCGCAAATTACTTCCTGGGTCCTTCCGTGGCTTGCTCTTACGTCGCAAATTCCTTACGGGCCGAAGGATAAATTAAGCCAATTTCTGACACTTGTCTTGACAGTCGGATCCCCGACTCTGGCGGCATACTCTCTTGCACTTGCTGTCATTAGCAACAGGTGGATGGTCGAACGTTTCAAGCGAAGTAACCCTCGACGTCATGCGTCCGCGGTCGCTCATGTTCTGAGCGATCTTCAACAGGTTTCCCTTCGGTATCCCGAGAGCAACGGGTGCATATCTGTATTACCATCCCTGGGTGTTCTGGAACAAAATAAGAGATGGTGGATGGATTTTTCTCAGGAACTGCGTGCTCACACTCAGACGAAATGGACGTTTGCAGCTATCATGTCCATATTTTACGTGTTGCTGGCAAGCTTGCTGACATGGATAAACACTCTCGGGAGCATTCCTACCCCTCCTCAAATCAATGCCTCTGGGGTGTCCATTGGAGCGCTTTGGTTGAGTTTGCTACCAATCGTTGCATGCTATCTTCAGCTTTCGCCAAAAATCGACAGCGATCAAATCCAGCGTGCATTTGTTAAGGTCAACAGAAAAATATATCTCGCCGCGGCGACCGGATCTCCAAGTGAGATGAATGGATCACATGTGATCAGTGTCGAGAGAACCGAGGCCAACGATAAGACATGCTCCTCACCCGTCTTCTACTATGCACGGTTTTTTTCGTGGATTAGCATGGCACGGTTGATGACTGATGGGTTCGAAGCTGCTTCGAGTCACGTTGGTGACAAGATGCCCGAATCATTTTCAGAAGTGAACCAATGTTGCGAAAACTATGATCGCCACGGATATTCGTACGACGTCTTCAGCATCGTTTTTAGATCTGCTCTTTTGGCACTCTTCTTGCAAGGGGGAGCGACGGGTGCTGCCGTCATGGCTACGTACCTGACATTCACAACAGGTGAGCTATGTACTGCCGATATCGATTTTCGCTGCTTCACTCCTGCATAGGTTATACTCTTCGTCGAACTTTCTACCTTTTTTACGGATGCCTCTCTGGCATCGTGTGGCTATTGTCGCTCATCTCGAGTCTCCTTGCCCGCGATGATTCAGCATTCGAGATCTCTGGCGATGCAGAGAATACCAGTATTTCCAACCACGACAACCACGACGAAAATTCCGACGACACTAGGAGATCCAACATCTCCAATAGATACCATCCTGCAACCAGAAGGCACCGGAGCATCAGATATGTCCTGTCGTGCGCTCTTAGCCATTTAGCCAAGGTCATCGCGTTTATCAACATGGTCTTTCTGTTTGCATATTCATTGCTCCAGTTCGGCAGCGTCTTTGACAGCTGTTTTTGGAACTCCGTTGTGCTTAGTCGAGGCGCTAAATATGTCTTGCTTGATTGCATCGATAAATATCCAGGCGCCAAGTTTTTTTGGGCCGGAGGCGTAGCCATATCGTCTGCGACAGCCCTCAGCTTTTCCGTTGCTCTATATCTCTTAACAAAACGGCCAGTGGATTTGTCCGAGTACATTGAACTTGACCCGATTCATGACAGTCATCTGGACTCATAAAATCCCACACATGTCTTGGCGCAATTCATGGCATTTACGTTGTCCGCCCATCCCGAGTGGATGGGGCCACTTGTCCCACCACTGCTCGTCTAGGCAGCCTTTGCTGTTTTTTGCGCCGGTTACCACCTCTGCGGCCCATCACTAAGCGGCAGATTCTTCACCTGTCAGATGGGATGCGAGCGGAAGTCCGAGGGCTCCGTCTCAGGTTTTTGGTCCAATGCGTTATGTCACTGGGGATTTCTGGCTTGACGTGCTGAGCGATGAGAAAAAATGTCAAGGACGTGATACGAAGAATGTAGGCTACGTAGTTATATTTTAAAATAAACTTCCCTGTATTGAGATTACTAGGAGCTTGTCCCCTTCGTTATCTACATCCACCTGATTCCTCTAATCGCGCACTTCCTTCTGCCGTTTCTGCCAGTGATCCGTCAGTGACAGCGGCAGGCGCTCTTTGAACAACTCGCTGAGACAGTCCCACGGGTGTGGGTCCGCCTATAGGAAACCGTATGTGGGCCGGGAGTGCGTGGGTTTGCAGCGTCGATGCTATGTCGTCAGGCTGACAGCAGCAGTACAAGTGCTCTTCGTCGCCAAGATCATTAGTCACTGGCACCGTCCACGGGTATGGGTAGGTCAGGCAACGGCGTCTTGAATTCGGGTTTGCCGCACACTTTGGAAAGTAGGTACAATCCAGTTTTATTTAGTGCTTCCTCTTAAGTTTCCAGGCACAATTTTTGTAGCCAATCCGATGGCAACGTGTTGGCTGTGGCACTAAAAATAATAAAATAGCCTTTTGGTCATGCGTTGAATTCAAAAAACAGTCATGCCAGTGAACATAAAAGAGTGTGCTTCAGTCATCTTACCGCCCTCCAGATTACACCAATATGCACCGTGCAGTGGGACCCCTCTTGACGGGCACTTATGTCATCGTCGGCAATTTGAACGGTCAAGCCTCTAATCCAAGGATCAGCCGGGAAGACACGAGCTCTACGCTAGTGAGTACGGCGAGCAAAAACGACGAACCAACCAAAGTACGTACGATGTTGCGGATCATGTGCATTTCTCATGGGTATATCAGTGGCATTTCGAGAGGGTGGGTCACGACGTGATCAGACTTCATAACAAGGAGACGGGGAAAGCGTACAGACCCTCAGCCTTCTACGACGGGGTGGCCCTTGATCAAGAATGTGATTCTCTCGATTTCATAATCAAGGAGACAGAAATCAAGGGGGATTATGTGTAGGTAGTCTCCAATCATGATCCCATCTGGTTACCGATCACATTTGTAGTGTATCTATAGCTGAAGATCCGGCATATTATGCCATTCCTGTGGAACATGGTCGTCCTGTAAGCCAAGATGTGTACCCAAAACATTCGACTCATAGTGCGATTAGTTTAAACTGTTCAAGGAAAGGAACTTGAAGGCAGTGCCGCACTGGTCGTTTTTCCATGTGGATGATTGAGCATGATGTTCATAAATCATCTGATGATTTCTCGAACTTCCGTGAATAAGTAAAGATGTACTATACAGACAGTGGTGCGAGATGATTTTGCGCAAAATGGGGACGGAGCCATACTAACGGTGTGGGAGAATCACATGAGCATCCGGGGAAAACGACACCAAGGAAACTGGCTCAGGCAGCCCCAAAAGTATAAAGTGCGTATGTTTTCCGTGTGTCTTGAAAAAAAGTGGCCACGTCCATGCGGTACGCGGCGTTCAACTGTCGATGACGTCATACCTATAATCGTAAGAGGACCAATTGACCACGACTGGCAAGTTCTTACAATCACGATACCTCACCGTAATTGCTTGGATCCTGCTAGACTTTTTTTTCCGTCCTCCACACCTTGCTCAGTATATCCCTCGACTGGATATTTTTATTGCGTAATTTGAGTACTTTAAATAATGCATATAGTCCACTGTTCTATCTCGGATTGCATTGGATGGGATGGTGTGGCTCGGCGTAGCACTAGGGCGCGTTTCATGCGCCTTTTTGGTCAAAACCGCGGTTCTGCTCCCACCAAGTAGAACGAGACTAATTGTATCACAGAGATGGACATTGGCCATGACTGGGCTATCCGAAAGAACGTAAAGAGTTCAGTAAGTCCGTATAGCTCCTGGAAGAAGTGACTTATGTGCCTGGCTGCATTGAGATGGAAGAGTTCAAGTTACCTGCGCGGTCATTGTTCGAAGCCTGAATTCCGGAAAGAAAACGTCATACGCTACGTGACTCAGATGGAATGGGAACGCCTTGTGTCCGGGATCATAGAATGAAATTGACCATGACCTCAACAACGCGTGCGAATGAGATAATTTCTTTTTCGCATAAAATAATCCCTAATTATTTTTTTCTTACCTTCGTGGCATTTAGCAGGACCTTGATGGCTCCAGCAGGTGGTCAGCGTACATCATTCATCGCACAACGCATACCTTCCACCATCATTTATGAAATCCTCCAGTACTTCTCCGCGCCCTTGCTAACAGGAAGGCTCGACCGATTTCCTTGGTATCTTGCCCACATCTGCTCTTCTTGGCGCATCGAATTCATGTCCATGCGACGGAACTTTTGGAGCGAGATCACCATTCACCTTACACGAAAAGAACAAGGGCGAACTCTAGATGTACTTGACATGTTTCTGGAGTGCAATCTTGGATATCCATTCTCATTCGAGCTGCACGTCCTCAGGAACGCCAGCAAATCATACATTACCCCCATTTTTGATAGGATTATATCGGAGTCAGCTCGCTGGAGGAGGGTCACTTTAAGATTAGGCCTGGGTGACATGTCGCCACTGTACCATCTCAAGGGCAAACTCGAACACCTGGAATCCTTGGAATTTTTTTTGGAGGACAACGCGGTTGATTACATCCCAGAAGCATTCACCGACCTCTTCATGTCAGCTCCATATTTGACCCGTATGCACATGCTTCCCCTTTCAACATGGAACTTCAATTGGCCAATCGTGACGGTGTTGCATCTCGAATTGGTCCAACGTGAAGAGGTGGCCCGGCTTCCTCTCATTCTCTCACAAGCAATGCAAATGGAGACATTGTCGATACATAAGCACTTTCAAAGTGGCAAAAATCTCCCCTTTCATGGATTAGTCACACTGCCAAACCTAACTGCATTGGACACGGACTGCTTTTATCTCCTGCAAAACATGATAACACCATCATTAAAAGAACTGCATGTATCTGTTGGATGGGATGGAGCTGCACATCGTGCAGGTGCTCGAGTTATTAGGTCCTTCATAAGCAGGTCACAGTGCCGAATTCAAACATTGGCTCTAGCGTGTCTCGACATCGAATCAGCCATAGACATTTTATCGCATACTCCAGACATCAGGGTTTTGTATATGGATATGATTGCTGGCATGATCGACCTCTTTGGGTGGCTCAATGAAATGCATCGAGTCAAAACACCCAAGTTGACCCGCTTGCAATCGTTAACCATGTATAATTACTGTCTTCCTCCAGGAGAAAACGCACGTGATGAAGTCTTTGACTTCATTGCTTGGCGCAAAATGCGGATCGAGGACACAGGTTTCATTGTTGAAAAATTGCAAAAATTTGGTTTCAGAGGTTATAGGGACTTCATGGATGAGGCCGATGAGGATGTGTATGAGTGCGAGGTACAAGTGCAATTGAGGAAGCTATGCGAACTATATGGCATCCAATTGTCATTCAATATGGATAGGTTCGAGATCAAGGGCATCCACGATCGTTCTTCAGATCCTTATGTCTACTCCTCATTCTTTTCAGAAGATCCTTATGAAAGTTCAGATGAGTGGTCGGGCGATGGAACACGAAGGACAATGCCTGTATTCGAGTAATCGGTTTTTAGGCGAATCAGAGTTTGTCGAAAGCAGGAGGACACAACCAGCAACATTAGCTGTCTTGACAATTAATACATGTTGTGGGAGAATGACATGGGCATCTGGGGTAAACGACGTTTACACCAAGGAAACTTACTCAGGCATGATTTGCGTTGCACAGTTGGTGACGTCATACCTAAACTCCTATAATCATAAGAGGATGTTGGACTGTTGACCAATTGACCAGTCGTCGACTGGACATATTGGAATGGAAACGGCCCACGATCTACCCCTAGCGTCGAACCTCCTAGACGATCCAAGTCAGTCGGTCGGTCGCGTTCAAAATCAGTCAAGCCATATATAAACCCACATACCTGCAATCCGTCTCTTCAGGATATCTCTTGATTTCCTACCATAACACACGCGCGCATAACGCACACGTTGATAAACCGCATACGTTTCATTTTGTTAATTGATTTGATATCATTGACCATGCACACAGCCATTCCCAGAAAGATTGTCTCCTCCTCCTCCGCGTCCGCGTTCAAGCCGGTCTTGAACAACAAATCCTCCTCCACCTCTCCCCACCGTCCTACGTCCCGCCTTCCCACCTCCTCCCACAAGAAAAGCGCTAGCGCTTCTTCCCGCTCCTTTAAAGAAAACATCCCTCCCGTTCCTTCCAAACAGTACGTCTCCCTCTCCTTTTCGTTTCTCTTACCGCGGCTGACACGTCCTTATGTGTGGTTCAGGTGTTCTATCAGGTCTATCGCCCTTCAAAAATCTTCTAATGGTGCCGACGTGCACAAGATTGAAAAGAAGAATAATAACAAGGGTGATAACCTGGAAGACGTACAGAGCGTTGGCTCCAAGCACAAGGCAAGTGTTACTTTTAGTCGGTTTGGTGGAACATTGAGATTGATGACAACGTAGGACGGAGAAGACGAACATTCCTTCACTTATCCTGTGCTCGCGGACCTATCATCTTCCATGATCGTCGAGGCAGATGAGAACTCCAGAATCGTACGTTCTTCCTTTCTCCCTTTCGCCTCATCCAACACTTCTTGTTCCTTAGGACTTTGACTATAATGTCATCGATTATGACGGGGAGTACGACATTGACCTTAAACTCGAATCCTCCCTTTACGAGACCCGGTTGGCCGCTCGTCACAATGACAGCATTCGAGTAACGATCAAGAGGATGCAAACGAATGTATTGCGCCGTATGGGCAGAGCGGCTGACGATGACGCTTCCATTTCTCTTGACTACATTCCCGAATCGGACGTTGAAGGCATTCTAGGCGTCGAGTACATCATTGACGGTGATGACGATGAGCAAGAGGCCGACAACACTTTTGACCTCTCCGACTTTTTGAGCAAGAATCCCCCTCCACTCGCTCCCCTTCCTCCTGTGCCTGCTCCCACTCCCGTTCCTACCGCGGCGGAAGAGGCCGACGACACCTTTGACCTTTCTGACTTTCTGGACAAGAACACGCCGATTCTGGGAGAGGATCGTTTGCAGGATACGTCTCTTACGGATCTAATGAAGGTCGAGATCGACTACGACCGCGAGTTCCCCAACACTGCCATTGGCCGTCCTCCGCATATCTTTGTTCCCAGGTACAAGCGCGACATGAAGAGAAAGGCGGCTGCTCAAAAGGCATTGGAGAAAACGGAGAAAAAGACTACTTCTGCTCAGAAAGAGGAAAACAGGTGCGTCCTAGAAGATGAGTGCATTATTGACGTTCCTTTGCAGAGCTGGGCACCGACGTTTAGCGCTGGAGTCCTCAGCCCGAACAAGTCCAAACTTGAAGCAGCAGTAGCGCCCCCGAGCATCCCGAGTCTGATCGTGACAAGCCCGAGCGACGGTGACGTTATGTGTATGCCGGACAGGGAGCCGCCCGTGTTTGACGAGAAAGTGATTGAGTACGGTGTGCACAAGAACTTTCTTTTGGACGCCTCGTACCACAATTGGTGTTTAAGGTTCGGTATGCCCCTCACGAACGAGCTGGACGAGTGGGAGGATGAGGACGTGAACGAAACATCTCCGAGCATCCCGAGTCTTATGGTGACAAGCCCAAGCGACGATGATGTTGTACGTGTATCAGGACATGGAACCGCCCGAGTTTGACGAGAAAATGATCGAGTATGGCGTGCACAAATACTTTCTCCTGGACGCTTCATACCACAACTGGTGTCTGAGGTTCGGCGTGCCCCTTCCTGTCGACTACGAGGACGAGGAAGAGGAAGACGAGGTGCAAGACATGATAACGGGCCAGAGGCAGGATCCTTTGGATTATTGATTGGGGAGGCGGAGCTGGTGAGCGACTTGGCGTCAACGTTTATTCTCATCTGACGCTCTTCCAGTTTGACCATATACCCAACGGACATGGACGCCTTTCTTTCCTCTCTGTTTCTTTTCTTTCTCTTCTTTTTTCTGCGTTTGGACACATGTAACTTGCATTGCATTTCTGTAAATGGGGTGGGTGGGGAGACGGCGAGGCGGGGGATGCATGAGCAGGGCCCTAGCCAAGCCATGCGAGTGTGTTCTCTGGCCGATGAAGCCCTGGGGAGGCCTGACAGTAGGGCGCGGAGGCAGGGAGTCTTGCCAACTCTCCTGTTCTGGGATGCGCTTGAATATGCCTAGCCGATGATCCAGCCTTTGCGCATCAGCGACTGCGTCAATGAAAAATGGGTTTAAGATTGAAACCATGTCTGAGCCTCTGAGGAATTCTGCCCAAGGAATTGCAGTCGATCCGTTGGAGATAAAGCTTGGATAGAACTTCCTTATGAAACAAGGTACACCGTGACTGTACAGCGACGCGCTATGTCCCGCGGGCGATTTGCGGCCGGTGACAAAAGAAAACTTTCGCCTGTTGTCCTTTCGACACCATCCACCCCTCACCGTGACGCTGTAAGCAATGATGAACACTCACCGTGAGGGTTGTCAGTGCACGTGCACTGCCACAAGCTGGTCGTAGCGTAACGCCAGAGCAGCACGTCAAATCAACGTAGCCACTCACTTCCTACTTTCTCTCTACACTGCTCCACACTAGCACGGCTTTATTCAATATAATGGTGAACTGAACAAGTCGTGCACAATGAGCGCGCGGCAGGCCGTAACTAAACTTGGGAAAACCAAGACTCCCGAGGAGACCGAGTCGTACTTCTATGATGAGGACTTATCGTTTCGTTCCTTCGGCCTTGGATAGAATCGAGGACATTCGAAGAATACAGACCTGGCGGTTTCCACCCAATATCTATCGGCGACACCCTTTGACCATGAGCGTTTCAGGGTCCTTCATAAACTCGGATTTGGAGGCTCCTCTACTGTTTGAACACCAAAAGCTTCAGCCTTCATAATTTCAATTTCTCAAAGACCGCGCGCTATGCTTTGAGGAGGGTGGGCAGCCAAAGAGCGAGGAGGATCAAGAACACGCCGGCATACGAATGAGCTTCCAGAAACCCCATTCAAGGATCATGACTTGCCGTCTGAAGACGAAGGTCCAATGATCAAAAAGTTTGGGGTGCTACCGTGTGAGGAGGAAGTCGGACTGTTGGAGGACCTTATGGAGAATATGTTGAAGTATCTCCCAGAGGAGAGGATTCGCATACAGTATGTCATCCCGGCATCCATGGTTCGGGTTGGCCTCGAGGGATGCCGCCCTGGAACAAAATCCCAATCAGAATGAAAATAATGACAACTCTGAGACCCATGGATCTAGGAATGCATATGTGAGTGGTTATGGTATAGTACTATGTAGCAGTGAAGTGGCTCTTGATTATCCCTTCCACAGCCTGGCAGGGCTGAGCTTCCGGAACGTAACGCAAAGCGGCTGAAGATCCTCCTGGACATAGTATTGTAGGTAATAACATTGTCTTAGCTACAGGGGTCCTTTAGTCACATGTACAGGAGTCGCCGGGTTAGATACTTAGTATACCCTGGAGAACCGAATTCGTGAAGCAGCGCTGCTTGGGCTTTGGCATGGGAGGTGGTGCAGGACCGGTGCTGCGGCACACGTGTTGCAATGCTCAACGACTAACTAAAGTCCTTTTACAGTTGTACAAAGATGTATGGATACATTCAATACAAGCTAGGTGCGTTTGCTGCTGCTGCTGCTGCTTGTAGTAGGAAATTTCTTTAATTGAAATCTAATCATTAGCAAGTCCTCAACTCTATCGAGCTCTATCATGGACGTCACCATAACTTCCGGCTGTTTCCGCGAGAGGTTGTCGTGAGAATGAATGAAATCACTGGGTCGTGCTGCGCAGGCCGCTTCAAAATTAATGGGGCAGGGGTTGCCACGCAATAGATAGTACAAGCAATGTTGTTACAATCGACAAATGGTACAATACCAAATCACCTACATTATACACGACTTGGAGAATACTCTGAATGGCCAAATGATTGTTCTGAAGCCCTGAGGAAGTGGGAGCAGAATAGCAAAAATCACGAGAATGGCATGGTTATTTCCGCCCGTTTCCGCAACATGTTGATTATAAGAATGAATGAAATTGCAACCGCTGACGATAATATCATTCCTCCTGCCCAAGCAAGTTTCACTGCTGATGCGTCGGCAGGTGTGTACGCAAGCACAGTGTATGCGCTATGACTACCCCGACCTAGAACACTGGCGTTGCAATAGCACGTGTCAAATAGGTTACTGAACTGGAGTAGGGATGACGTGAATAACCAAAGAGTGTTGATAGCTGCGAGGGCCTTGGCTAAATGACGAAAGATGATGGAAAACACGTAAGCGAGCGTGGTGGTCCTACTATGTTGCTGTGCTGTCATGTAGCTTTGAACCAAGATGCTCGATATGAGAGAGAATAGCCAGATGATAGTGGCGAGTAAACCGTAAAATAGATAAGAACCGGATCGGCATCCAAAACCTGTATAACAATAATTAATAAATATCTGATGCAAATTGTCCACATGGCTTACCGCGCGCCGGAGTAAGGTACATGGACATGATTGCAGCGCTTGCGGTGCCCCATTGCAGAAAAAGTGCTAAACATGCGGACCTTGCAAAGATGCTGAAGATCTCGTAAGAATGACCATCCTTGGATCCATCACGAAGCGTGCATTCGGCAATGACTTCTGACCGCGTCCTGGGTGGTGATTCCGTCGGTAAACGCTGGTGACTTCGTTGTGAAGCGGCATCAAAACTGTCGGTCACTTGCCGTGCTAGTTGAATCCACTTGAAGACGCGTGCATAGAAGAAGACGGGTGCTGAACACATTTCATCTTCGTGGACTATATCTCGAGAAACTTTCTCAATGTTAAACGCCAGAGAGCCGTGTCCCTGTATTGGCTCTTCAGAGTCCACAGCGAGGAAATAAATCCTGTTTGCGTTGTCGAATGCACGTTTGATTCGGTCACTGTCGCTCTTGGGTGACAGTTGAAGGTAGCCGACGACAATCGGAAGGAGACACAACCACAGAGACCCAACACTCTCACCAGTTGTATTGGCTTGCGAGTTGGTGAGATCACTCCCAAGAGTGCTTATCCACGAAAATGCATCTGCCAATAGTACATACAACATGGACATTATAGCAGCCAATGTCCATTTCGGTACGGAGTAATCAAGCCCATGTGAAAGGGTCTGCCACCAGTTGAAGTTCTCTTTTAGGACAACAAGAGATGGTAGAATATTCTGTTCTTGAGGAACGTGAACGGAAACTTGCTGAAGGTTTCTAAGCGCCTGCGCAGCAAGAGAGGCATGTGGGAGAGTGCTTCGAGCAAAACGTTTGACCATCCAGCGGTTGCTGATGACAGCAAGAGCCAGAGAATATGCTGCAAGTATTGGAGATCCGACTGTCAATACCAATGCAAGAAAATTGCTCAATGTGTCTTTTGCCCCGTAGGGAAGCTGGGACATCAGAGCGAGCCACGGGAGAAACCAGGAAGTGAATTGCAGCGAAAAAGTGCGCCACGAAAAAGCCTCAGGTCCATGCCCGCCGCAGATTTCTACGCAACGAGAATAAGTGATCGCAGTTGCATTACCCAGATCCTCGAGTGCAACAGACGTTCCATTAGAGTAACGAGCACCGTCTGAACCATATATGCCACTGCGCAAAGAGATCAGGCATTGTGCGAAGTTGGTGTTGGCAAGTGCGAGACGAGAAAAAACTGCAAAGATGAGAAGTACGGTGAAAACCTGTCTCGTGTGAATTATCATTCAAGGCCATATGGACTAACGCACATTGACCATTGTTGGTGTCTGCAACCACTGGGTTGATAGCGGAGGATTCGAACTGTCCTTATATATCGTTTAACCAGCCGAGCGCCCCCAAGGGTCCGGGCTTGATAAGATGAACAGCAGCTCACTGATGAACGCATGCCTGTGTGACGGATAGGAAGAGAGGGAAAGGATTCAAAGGATCAAGTTGACAAAATAGCTGTTGGTAATTGAAATTTGAGTGAAGCTAATACCTCAAGAGAGGTGATTTCCAGGTCCTCCTCACCCCATGACCAAAACTGATGGTGAGGAACTCCGTAGGGCGAGGCCGAAAGGCTAATCAAATCAGTTTTGACCGGACGCGCGTCCGAGTCCAACTGCACAGCTCAGATAGAAGATTACATGATGCGCCACAGCTCCCAGATATGACATGAATGATATGATATGTCGGGGTGCAGCGTATGGATGTTATAAAAATGCGTAATGGTTGTTCAATGGACTTGTCTCTGCTTGTTTGCGTCGTTCCTCCAATATGTCATATGCCGCGCTGGCAGCCTTCGCTGATGAAACATGAAATCTTGCATCCATCAGAGGACTACAACAAAAATCTCCCCTATCTAGTGGATACAGCATTTTGTCCTCGTACACTATGTATATAACGGGCCTTGTCGCAAAGACTGATCACGCCGGAAATGCACCAGCAGTTATCATCAAGAATGAATTGGAAGATAGCAGAAATAGCTGTCAAGACTAAGTTCAGGAACTTGTGGTTGTCATTAATTGATTTCACGAAGATCAACTAAACAGCATTGCCTTTTATTAATAAGAAGTAGTGATTTTCATTATGCGATCTCCAGAAGGAGGACACTGATTGTGGTGTAGTAAAGGCTATGGTACTGCAATTCCCGATCACGGTTAAGTGATGTGGTTCAATGACGACTCGTGCTCATTTGGAGAATGACCATCAGTGACTATCCTAAACCCACTCTCCAGCCATCCTTGTATTGCAGGGCAGTGCCTCATATGAACAGTTGAAACAGAGAGCTCCAGAGTTTGACCTTTGCTTCCATATAGAGGTTTCAACGCAGGGGGTAGACTGGAGACTGGCTCGCACAGCATCAATTGACCGTCACAATTTATACATCCTTTGTCATGCAGTGTCAATGATAGGAGAAGCCTTGAGGGCCCCAGAGCCAATCTGTTCGAACATCAAAGGGGGAGCGAAGGGCCACACGGGTATCGGAAGGCGTGTCAGAATGGGGTTCCTCTTTTTCGGGTTTGACTATTTGTGGCTATTGCTTTTTTATGACCTGGGTGTGTCATTAGTATTGGTAGAGCGTATGGCAGGGACACACGTCGACCTCCTCCATCTGCATGGCGTCGAATAGGATATGCAGAAATTCGTGAGGATCTTGTTGCGTAAAGTCGAGGTATTGCTGGTACTTCCTGCCAAGGGCGTTGAGAAGCGGTCTGCGGGCGTGAGTTGGTTGGGCTCTGGGTAGAAGCAAGAAAAAAGGACGAACTTGGGACATCAAGTATATAAACTGGGCATCGAGTCGATCCATACGAGCCCGCGACGCCGTGCCCGTTTGTAAGCTGAGACGATCGCCCCGAGTCAAGAACAATCGGAAGGCGACACTGGGGACCGGCAGGAACGGGCGCAAATCCAAAGAACATATGCAAGATGTCCTCTGGATTCACCCAGCCTAGTTGTGAGTCTGTAATAAGCGCATTAGAAATTACGTAAACGTTGTACTGAACCTGATTGGTTGGTGAGCCGGAACTCACCCGAGAATACCCGATGAAATGTTGGTTTCCAGATATTCCAATTGGCGTTCCTCGTCATCTAGAAATGAATCATCAGGCCTCAGAGCGATGCTGGCCGTCATAGGCGCTGCATATCTGGCATTCTATGACGCATTCCATGTCCTATTCTACTCTCGGGTGAGAACTTCTCTTTGTCTATAACTCTATGCGTTTTTCTGTGTCTTACAGACGATAGATGTATCACATCAAGTACTCCGAGCTCGCAAACGATACAGTCTAACCAGTTGAACGAATTGCATCCGTCTAATATGCTTTCCATGTATGGCGCCGGTGGACCTATCATAGTGTGCAGAGGGGTTTTCAGGCCTTGGCATTTTGCACCTTGTTGAAGTGGGTCCATCGGTGGCGAGTACGGCACGGGAAAGTATACACTAGAGCATCTTAATCAACTGTCACTTTGCCTGATAAGATTGACACTCTCTCCACTACGCTTCAAAATTTAGGTCAATATTAACCTTTCTCACCTCAGTGCTTAGGGCCTGCGGTTGTCACCATCTCTCGGACGGTCTAGATCATACTCAAGGAACTCGGATAGGACCGCATTATAATCCCTAGTCTTGGCGAGGACTGGATGGCGCATTCGCCCATCCACTCTCCCCATTCCTGCATAGCGGCGCCTAATGTCTGTGTCGTACTCGAGACCGTGTACCGATGCTTAATTTGGTTATGTCAAAGTCGAAAAAAGCGAGTAGGTCTTGTGGCTGACACCTCTGCTCCAAAGTATGTCAGCCATGTCAGCCACACCATGGTCATAGATATACCTGCATTAACGCGCAAATCCCTTTCTTTTCATTCTATCTACGACACTTGCCGTCTCCCCCATAGGGCTCATCAAGTATTATCGTTTCGACTTCAATCTACTACTCTCGCTCGATACCAGTATAGTCACTGACGTACCAGGTAAGGCTATTATCCTCCGAGGTGCGGCGCTTGTTCATCATCTCCTTTCAGTCTAGATGTCGCTTCTTCGCATCAAGCGGTCCGTCACGGAGTTTATCCGACGAAGGAAGAAGGTATGTCATCATGGCCAATCACGTCCACTCGATGTGGCTTACAACGATCCATATAGGCCAACCTCATCAAGGCTTGCAAGTCCTTGGACGAAATTCTCTCGTCAATGGTGAAAGCGCCTGAACCAGAGACAGGGGCCACGTACGAGGATACGGTCCGTATCCTGTTCATGCTCCCTTTGTTTAACGTTATTGATTCATTTGGCTCCAGGCTGATGAAACTTCATTTCTCGAGACTCTCGGCGATGCCTATCACGAACCCGAAATCCTTGATATCCATCGCTCCGAGAAGTACGGACTGGGCAGTCCTGTGCAACTCTCCGCTGTAGTCTTCTCCCCAATCACCCACGACACTATTGGCGACATCAGAAGTCCTGCCTTTACAGTGCTGCCTGGCCTCGAACCTCTGGCCACGGTCAGGGACCTCGCCGTCGTCCCTCGGACTCCTCTGCTGCCAAGTACCCCGGTCTTTGAAGATTCATTAAACATTTTTGACATTTCCGCGTCTCCCTGCACTCCTTCTCTCACTTGCTCTACTCCCGCCCTCTCGTCTCCGACGTCCGACGTGTCCGCGCCATCCTTCACACAACCTCGCGCTGTGAAGATTAGGGATTTTGAGCTTCTCCAGTTTCTCAGCAAGGGGTCGTGCGGACAGGTTTATCTAGCAAGGGACAATGTTTCTAAGAAGGAAGTTGCTCTGAAGGTGATTAGGAAAGTGGCTGGCGTCTGGGATCATCCATTCGTGAAGCAGATACTCATGGGAGAAAAGAAGATTATGGAATCGCTTCAAGGCTTGGATTGGTTTGTACAGCTCGAGGCTAGTTGGCACGACACCAATAACATCTATCTAGCTATGGTGAGCGCAGTTTCACGGTTAACCATCATCTAAAACGCTGATTATATTTGCAGGTGTACTACCCTACCGATATAGAGAGCGAGATTATCAGGTGTGAAAAGTTTGCGGCAGACAGGGCACGTTTCTACATGGTTGAAATGGTGAGTGTTAAAACATTTAGCCTCCATGATTGCGTTCCTAATCCAGTTTAAGATAATGGCATTGGAAGAATTGCACAAACGCGGCATCATTCATAGGGATATTAAGGCTGCCAACATTCTCATTCGCGCCGACGGGCATATCGTTCTGGCTGATTTCGGTCTTGCGAAGGATTTTGGACGTGAACCGACCATAGCGGAGAGATCCTACCAACCTTACTGGCCATTCAGGACTGAGGACAACGTTTATGAGGCGCCGCGCCGCCCGGCGACGGAATTGACCTTTGTTACGAACGACTGGTGCGGATCTGAAATGGAAATGGCGCCTGAAATCGTCCGCCATGAGTACTATTCCTTCGGCGTCGATTACTGGGCCTCGGGCGTCACACTGTATGCCATGGTTACCGGCAGAGTAAGCTTTGCAACGTCACGTCATGCATCACGAAACTGAATCGTCGGTTTAGCATCCTTGGACAGACGATGAGGATGTTCCTGCTCAGATTCTGGAAGAAGAAGTCCAGTTTGTAGATGAGGACGACGTCAGCAACGAATGCAAGGACTTTATTTGCCAATTGTTGAAGAAAGACCCGGCTGAACGGCTCAGGATTGGACTGGACATCACTTCTCATCCTTACTTTGCTGGCGTGTGAGTTTATTTCCTCCCTCGTTGAGCCTTCGTTCATTGTATTCGTTCATTGTATTCGTCTTATAGGGACTGGGAAGCTATGAGGAACAAAGCCGTTTCACCCCCTTGGGTTCCGGATTTCGTCACGGGTCATCATTTCTTCGAGGACTGGGGCACCATCGAGCATTTTGAGCCAGGACATGCGCTTGAGAAGGATGAAGCCGATGTACTACCTGATTTTGCCTACACCTCTCCCGGTCTGCAACATAGGGTGCTTGAGGACACCTTCGACCACTCCAACCACGTCTTGCCCAATACCCAACAGAACACCACTGACGAGACCTCGGACGATTACGACTCACAACCTGGTATCCCTGAAAACTATTTCGGCTACATGTTCCGTTTTGGGCCTGAGGACGAAGCGGACGATGACGAGGATGAGAACGAGGATCTCGGCACCTTTGACATTGAGGATGACATTGATGACGTCCCACTCAAGTCGGTTGAAACCCACTCTCCGATGATCTCTACGTTGGAGTCTTGTGTTTGGATGTCGGCATCTTTCCATTCAGGGTCCTCGTTACTCAATAACCTTGATCGCCTTTCTCATTCGGAATCTCATGTCACGGTGCAATTTGTCATTTGCAGCGTACCCGAGCCCATTACTGCACAAGATGCTGTCCTTGAAGAGCGCATTGTCCTGTCGAATGTTACCATCGAATGTGATACCCCCGAGCTTCTGGAATCCTCAACACTAGCCACCATCCCACTGGCGCCATCCTCTGAGAACCTCCCTGAGCCAGCAAATACTCCTCCAGTTGAAGCCTCACCGCCCGTCGTGTCCAATTTACGAGAAAGTAGTCCAGACTCCAACCCCAAAGATCCTCGTATCATCGAATCTCCTACGCCCAAGCTTCTGAAATTGGCAACTTTGCACGCCGTCGAGCCTGTCGTTGATTTCACAAAGCCTCCTCCGTTTACACCAGTGCTTGAACCTCTTACAGAATGTCCCGAGCCCTTAAACCCATTCGATCATGCCTCGTTCTTAGAGGGACAAATTCAACAAGAAACTCGCGCCATCAGTCTGTACAATAAAGTTATGTCATGGTTGAAGAAGGTTCTGCCATGGGCAACGAAAGGCGATGACGGCTCGTCCGTCCTGACCGTTTGCACTCGTGAAGATATGTCATTTTGGGATCACATCAAATGGAAGTTTAGGAAGATGTGGATGCCCAAAGTGAAACCAACTCCGTGCTTGCAACGCAAGCAAACCGTTATTTATTGATTTAGGGAACAGAAAGAGGGTTTTACGGTATATATCAGTTATTTTTATTTCTTCTATTCTTCTTCTATTTCTTCTATTTCTTCTATTTCTTTCTTCTATCTCTATCTCTTCTGTTTCTTCTATCTCTTCTATTCGTTTATGGATTGGTAATCTTATTGTTCGGGTTTCTTCTGTGATATTAAAACGAAGCGCGCATCGAGTGACCTCTCAATACAATCATCAACACCATCTTCCTCGGAACTGGCTCAGCATACATCCTATCATCTCGGAACTGGCTCTAAGCTCGCTCTCTGATCATATGAGGCGGATGGAAAATTCATCATCTCCTTCGTTGCCCTCACCATCAACCCATCCCAAACTATTTACATTAGGTAACAGTGCAAAATCTCAGATATACGCCCATGATATCACAAGTTGTGACAGCGCGGACGATGCAAGAGAAACAGGTCATGTTTTTTTTTTTTTACACTTTTGAGCTGGTCGAACATTCACTCTCCCAATCCACCGGTGTCAATTCCCTGACACGTTCCCGAAAAGCTGCAAAGGTACAGAGTTCAGGATGCCCAGGTAGATGTTTGCCTTCTTCCGCGCAGATCGGTAAGGCTATGTTCTTGTTTTGATGGCGCACTCGTACAACTGTCAGTATAGACGCGGGCGTTGTGTGAACGTTCATGACGCGAAGCACGACGATTCAATACTCAACAGTGTTCGGAGGAAGGTTTCTGTCTGAATGGAGAAAAGACGGTTTGGTCCGTCGACGGTGCTGCAAGACCTTTCTTGAATAGCTCGAATGTGATGGACGAAGTAAACGCCGGCCATCTGGTCGACACGAGCATTAGTGACACACAAAGAAAATGTGCGGAGATATGTTTACTTTTCGTCATAGACTTCGAGTGTAGCGCAAAGTGCAGCAATCGCGGTGTCGTGCGTAGAGTGGATGAGCAGCTTTAGTGGGTCGTTAGTCCCCTTTTCGGTTTTATTCTGCATCTTGCGGGACATATCAGCAAGTAGCGGCCCCATGCCGAGGCGGCGCACTTCTTCAGTCTTGTCTAACAAAGCAAAAGTTAGCAGAGGAGCAGTGCCAATCAACAGGCAGCCTCACATCCTGGGCAAAGACGTCAAATTTTTTTGAAATCAACAATTCTCCATTATTTCACGGACCTGCGAACCATTCAGAGACGATAGCACGTTCCTTTTCCAGAGTCAGAATAGCGCTCCCCAGAAAGAGCGAAAACAGAACGCACTATCGTATCGACGATGCATCTATCTCGAAACTCTGCTGGTACATTGATGCCATGCGCAACCGCGGCTCGAATCTAGGACTGGGAATATAACTATAACCAACGTAGTACTAAGATGGACGTACTGTGTCCATTATCCCGGATGCCCTAGGTTTACCATCGACCCTTATTGGATTGTTGCCGTTATACTTTGATAATTTATCGTCCAGAGACTCCAACGTTGGGTTGAAAGCGGCAGCGGCAGCTAGGCAGTGTGAGAGCGCGCCGAGAAGTCGGAAAGACGCGTACCTTGCGTGAACCCGAGCTGCAAAGCTTCAAGACGTTTGCAAGCGTAGGTATTTCCATACAAGTTTTCGTCTTTTCCGTTTCTTTCTGATATGTCAGTCTCAATGAACGACAAAGATCTGTAAAAAGCAAGCTTGACCTGACGAGTATAGGAGGCAAAAGAGTGTGATTGCACTTCGTTTGAGGACACAAACCACGAGCAATTTGTTGTAGAGATTCTATTGTGCGAGGTACATTCGTACTCCTTATCTATAACGTTGTATTAAAATAACATCACGCCAAGAGCGACCATACCTGAGATAAATTTGACCAGATTCCTCGAATGACTCCGATAGCAAACCCAATCTGTAGGATGTAAATATGATTGGTTGATCCACGACGCAGGAAACCCCCAAAATCAATAAACTTACCGCTCAACGTATAATTTTCTTAAGGAAGCACCATAAGCATAAGTGCTCTGCGTCGTCATATTAACTGAGTTAGTCCTAAGCATAAGGAAGATGGCTTACGTGTCGACCCAAGTCTGTTAGCTGTCCGAGGAAACTAGAATCGTTGTTAAGCACATCCGGCCATATTATTATTATTCCTGGCGCTCACCATTCCCCCTGCACCGACGATCTATCCAACCTTTCCACAGCTATAGGCATTATATCCGTTGAGACAGAAGAGACGGCTCTACGGAATTCATTGGCCTCTTTGCACATGATCCAGTGTGGTGGAATGTATGCTGGACGGTCTGCAAGCCTGACCCCCACTGGTGCACGCTCTCCTACAGGATATTAATATAGATTGGGTTGATATTGAGCGGGACTTACCGTGTCTGACGTAGACATGGACTTGTTCCAGCTCAAGTCCATCGGGAGCACGAGGATATCCTTCGACGTCGAGCGGAACCTGCGGAGGAAGAATTGCAAGAGGAAGGACAGTGTCCACACTGTTCTGCGAGGTCGTACGCATCATGGTTCCAAGTAAGCCCTCTCTGGGGCACTGCGTTCGGGTATCGTATATAGAAGCGGTTACTCCGTCCTGTGGCGTGGCAGCTGCGGTTATAAGGCGGAGGATGGGAGGGAACAAGACACAAAACGTTGTAGCAATCATACGCTTCTACGTGTCTTCGTGTGTGAGTGACATTACGCGTGCCGTGACAACAGGTCCATCAGCGGAGCTCACAAGTTGACCATGATAACCACAGCATATAGTTCACCATAAAGCCATAACAGTAGCTCATGCTGAGGAGGAGGAGGAGGTCTTCTATTGTCACCGTCTAGTGAGTTGCGTGACGCGTGATGTGACCCACGTCGACAACGGGTGGGCAGCATACAGTCAACGGAAAACGCAATTCAGACGTGTTTTCAATCTTAAACCCATTTTTCATTGGCGCAGTCGCTGATGCGCAAGGGCTGGATCATCGGCTAGGCATATTCAAGCGCATCCCAGAACACGAGAGTTGGCAAGACTCCCTGCCTCCGCGCCCTACTGCCAGGCCTCCCCAGGGCTTCATCGGCCAGAGAACACACTCGCGTGGCTTGGCTAGGGCCCTGCTCATGCATCCCCCGCCTCGCCGTCTCCCCACCCACCCCATTTACAGAAATGCAATGCAAGTTACATGCGTCCAAACGCAGAAAAAAGAAGAGAAAGAAAAGAAACAGAGAGGAAAGAAAAGCGTCCATGTCCGCTGGGAACTGGAACGAGCGTCAGATGAGAATAAACGTTGATGCCAAGTCGCTCACCAGCTCCGCCTCCCCAATCAATAATCCAAAGGATCCTGCCTCTGGCCCATTATCATATCTTGCACTTCCTCTTCCTCTTCCTCGTACTCGTAGTCGACAGGAAGGGGCACGCCGAACCTCAGACACCAGTTGTGATATGAAGCGTCCAGAAGAAAGTATTTGTGTACGCCATACTCGATCATTTTCTCGTCAAACTCGGGCGGTTCCGTGTCTGGTACACGTACAACATTATCGTCGCTTGGGCTTGTCACCATAAGACTCGGGATGCTCGGTGATGTTTCGTTCACGTCCTCATCCTCCCACTCGTCCAGCACGTTCGTGAGAGGCATGCCGAACCTTAAACACCAATTGTGGTACGAGGCGTCCAAAAGAAAGTTCTTGTGCACACCGTACTCAATCACTTTCTCGTCAAACACGGGCGGCTCCCTGTCCGGCATACACATAACGTCACCGTCGCTCGGGCTTGTCACGATCAGACTCGGGATGCTCGGGGGCGCTACTGCTGCTTCAAGTTTGGACTTGTTCGGGCTGAGGACTCCAGCGCTAAACGTCGGTGCCCAGCTCTGCAAAGGAACGTCAATAATGCACTCATCTTCTAGGACGCACCTGTTTTCCTCTTTCTGAGCAGAGGTAGTCTTTTTCTCCGTTTTCTCCAATGCCTTTTGAGCAGCCGCCTTTCTCTTCATGTCGCGCTTGTATCTGGGAACAAAGATATGCGGAGGACGGCCAATGGCAGTGTTGGGGAACTCGCGGTCGTAGTCGATCTCGACCTTCATTAGATCCGTAAGAGACGTATCCTGCAAACGATCCTCTCCCAGAATCGGCGTGTTCTTGTCCAGAAAGTCGGAAAGGTCAAAGGTGTCGTCGGCCTTTTCCGCCGCGGTAGGAACGGGAGTGGGAGCAGGCACAGGAGGAAGGGGAGCGAGTGGAGGGGGATTCTTGCTCAAAAAGTCGGAGAGGTCAAAAGTGTTGTCGGCCTCTTGCTCATCGTCATCATCTTCAATGATGTACTCGACGCCTAGAATGCCTTCAACGTCCGACTCGGGAATGTAGTCAAGAGAAATGGAAGCGTCATCGTCAGCCGCTCTGCCCATACGGCGCAATACATTCGTTTGCATCCTCTTGATCGTTACTCGAATGCTGTCATTGTGACGAGCGGCCAACCGGGTCTCGTAAAGGGAGGATTCGAGTTTAAGGTCAATGTCGTACTCCCCGTCATAATCGATGACATTATAGTCAAAGTCCTAAGGAACAAGAATTGTTGGATGAGGCGAAAGGGAGAAAGGAATAACGTACGATTCTGGAGTTCTCATCTGCCTCGACGATCATGGAAGATGATAGGTCCGCGAGCACAGGATAGGTGAAGGAATGTTCGTCTTCTCCATCCTACGTTGTCATCAATCTAAATGTTCCACCAAACCGACTAGAAGCAACACTTGCCTTGTGCTTGGAGCCAACGCTCTGTACGTCTTCCAGGTCATCACCCTTGTTATTATTCTTCTTTTCAATCTTGTGCACGTCGGCACCATTAGAAGATTTTTGAAGGGCGATAGACCTGATAGAACACCTGAACCACACATAAGGACGTGTCAGCCGCGGTAAGAGAGAAAAGGAGAGAGAGACGTACTGTTTGGAAGGAACGGGAGGAATATTTTCTTTAAAGGAGCGGGAAGAAGCGCTAGCGCTTTTCTTGTGGGAGGGGGTGGGAAGGCGGGACGTGGGACGGTGAGGAGAAGTGGAGGAGGATTTGTTGTTCAAGACCGGCTTGAACGCGGACGCGGAGGAGGAGGAGACAATCTTTCTGGGAATGCCTGTGTGCATCGTCAATGATATCAAATCGATTAACAAAATGAAACGTATGCGGTTTATCAACGTGTGCGTTATGCGCGCGTGTGTTATGGTAGGAAATCAAGAGATATCCTGAAGAGACAGATTGTAGGTATGTGGGTTTTATATATGGTTTGACTGATTTTGAACGCGACCGACCGACTGACTTTGCATCGTCTAGGAGGTTCGACACTAGGGGTAGATCGTGGGCCGTTTCCATTCCAATATGTCCAGTCGACGACTGGTTAATTGGTCAACAGTCCAACATCCTCTTATGATTATAGGAGTTTAGGTATGACGTCACCAACTGTGCAACGCAAACCGTGCCTGAGCAAGTTTCCTTGGTGTAAACGTCGTTTACCCCAGATGCTCATGTGATTCTCCTACACCATGTAATCAATTGTCAAGACAGCCAATGTCATCTACGAAATCGAACTCTTCTGCATCCTTGATCTATGGTTCGGAAAAATCGACGACATGTAGGGATGATGGCGGAGCGTAGACGAGAGCAAAGTGGCACTTTACACGACAGCTCCAAAGTGCTGTCCTTCTGTCATTTTTGCTTTCGTTTTTCCTAAACAATGGGAAGAAACACAATCAAGACACTGCGAAGAGTTTTTATCTGTTCATCTCACAGGTCCAAAGCAACGACTTAACGTTGAACTGCTGCGTCCTCCTACTTTCGACAAACTCTGATTCGCCTAAAAACCGATTACTCGAATACAGGCATTGTCCGATATGTTACTTCGCCCGACCACTCATCTGAACTTTCATACGGATCATCTGAAGAGAACGAGGAGTAGACATAAGGATCTGAAGAGCGATCGTGGCTGCCCTCGATTTCGAACCTATCCCTATTGACCGAGAATTGGACGTCATGTAGTCCGCATAGCTTCCTCAGTTGCACTCGTAATTGACCCACCACATCCACGTCCTCATCGGCCTCATCGGAGTCCCAACAACCTCCGAAACCAAAATTTTGCAATTTTTCAACAATGAAACCAGTGCCCTCGATCCGTATTCCGCGCCAAGCAATGAAGTCAAAAATTTCATCGAATGCGTTTTCTCCTTGAGGAAGACAGGAATTATACACGATTAACGATTGCAAGTGGGTCAACTGGGGACTTTTGACTCGATGCATTTCATTGAGCCACCCAAAGATGTCGATCATGCCAAAAATCATACCCATATACAAAACCCTGATGTCTGGAGTATGCGATAAAATGCCTATGGCTGATGTAGCGCGAGATCCTCTAGAGACAATGTTTGAAT
The DNA here is from genome assembly GCA_032173475.1 of Amanita phalloides. NCBI lineage: Eukaryota > Fungi > Basidiomycota > Agaricomycetes > Agaricales > Amanitaceae > Amanita > Amanita phalloides. Next base: position 98,127 of record JAENRT010000015.1, on the reverse strand, counting down.
TCGCACTGGGACCTGCTATGAAGACTCATAACACCTGCAACTGTAGGATGTGGCTCAGATCATCTACCCATCCAAAATATACACGCAGTTCTTTTAGTATGGTGTTCATGATTTGCAGAGAGAGAAAGCAGTCCGTCTCCCAATGCAGTTAGGTTCGGAAGTGTGATAATCTTGAGAGAGAGATTGTGCCAGTTTGAAAATAATATATACCGACAATGTCTCCACTTGCATTGCTTGTGAGAGAATGAGAGGAAGCTGGGGCCACCTGTTCAGGTCGGGCCAATCCAAGACGCAACACCGTCACGAGTGGCCAATTGAGGTTCCATGTTGAAAGGGAAGCATGTGCACACGTGTCAAATGTGGAGCTGACATAAAGAGGTCGGTGAATGTTTCTGGGATAGTGTGAACAACATCATCGACCGTGTTATTCTCCAAAAAAAATTTCCAAGATTCCAGGTGTTCGAGTTTGCCCTTGACGTGGTACAGTGGCGATATGTCAGCCAAGCCTATTCTTAAAGTGACCCTCCTCCAGCGTGCTGACTCCGATATAATCCTATCAAAAATTGGGGTAACGTATGATTTGCTGGCGCTCCTGTGGACGTCCAGCTCGAATGAGAATGGATATCCAAGATTGCGCTCCAGAAACATGTCAAGTACATCGAGAGTTCGCCCTTGTTCTTTTCGTGAAAGGTAAATGGTGATCTCGTTCCAAAAGTTCCGTCGCATGGACATGAATTCGATACGCTAAGAAGAGCAGATGTGGGCAAGATACCATGGAAATCGGTCGAGATGTCCTGTTAGCAAGGGCGCGGAGAAGTACTGGAGGATTTCATAAATGATGCTGGAAGGTATGCGTTGTGTATGGCAACAGAACCTGGACAGCTTAGTTTTCGACCGCTTAACTCACTTTTTGACCTCCGACGTTTGATAGCCGAATGGCAACGCCGAGTTCCAACATGCACAAACAACCTTTCAGGGTCATTGCGAAGGCTGATATTTGAGTGGGCCAGTCAAAGTTTCATGTGCTGCTGTGCATATGCAATGTCTCTATCACTTAAAAATCTATTATGAAATGAGTAAACTACTTGGGATAGGAACTTGTTGTGTGATTCTAGTGATATCAACAGCTACACTGCTTGTTTTCAGAAAATCGCAATTTAGCTTAAATAAAAATAGATAAAATCTGAAAAATATTTGAGCAGATAGATCTCCCAATAGCCAATGGGTCTTCTGCCAACACTAAGCCAATCTGATCACAGCTAGTGATGAGATATCAACCAGCTATGAAATCAGCTAAGAATTAGCCATTTTGTAGCTGATCAAGTATCTTGTTACTGGCTGACCAGATTGCTTAGCATTGGCAGAAGACCCATTGGCTATTGGGGAGATCTATCTGCTCAAATATTTTCAGACTTTTATCTATTTTATTTGAAGCTAAATTATGATTTTTTGAAAACAAGCTGCTTAGCACACTACTGTGATTCAGTGAAAAGTCTGAAAATGAATGTAGTGATGTGTCAGGTTTTCAGCTCAAAAATGTGGGCACAAAGGGTATCACACCATTACAGTAGTAGTGTGGAAAACCAATTAAAATGAAGCATAGAGGTTGCTGATATAGCTTGTGAAGTGTGCAGAGGTCAGGAAGTCAGTAAGACTATTATATGACAGTCCATATTGGACAAAATCCCAAAATGAGGTTGTTCATCATTGACACAAGGTCATCAGACCAAGGTACACAACCAGAAGGAATGAATGAAAGAAAACTCTGTTGAGCTGTCTATGACAGTGACAATCAAGAGCTTAGAGACAAAGCTCTCTTACTATAATATATATACCCCCAACCTCATGCTTCCCTCATGTCTGCCTCATGTCCTCCTCATGTCCTCCTCATGTCCTAGTTAGATAAGATCTTTTAGATAGTATCTTAGATAACCTGATAACCAATCGCCTTCAGATAAGATAAGATAAGATAAGATAAGATAAGATAAGATAAGATAAGATAAGATGAAATAAAATCAAAGCAGCCTTGATCATGCTGAATCATGCTGGGGTATTGTGATTACATAAATGCTCCATTAATTTAATTACATTAGTACTAATATATTCTGATGCATCATTAATGCCACAAGTGAGTCAGTGCTGTGGTTGTCTTTGAAGGGCATGGGAGCAACATTGCTCAAATGGGTTGCAATGGGCATGGAAACTGCTTTGCTTAAATGGAAAATGGGAGTGTCAAAGTCAATTGTCATGGCAGGGGCACTGATGCATTAATGATGCATCAAGTATATAATTAAATTAATGTATTTATGTAATCACAGCACCCATGCCAAGTCAGTGTGATCCAAGCTAGTGATGTCAACAGCTAAGCTGCTTGTTTTCAAAAAATCATAATTTAGCTTCAAATAAAATAGATAAAAGTCTGAAAATATTTGAGCAGATAGATCTCCCCAATAGCCAATGGGTCTTCTGCAATGCTAAGCAATCTGGTCAGCCAGTAACAAGATACTTGATCAGCTACAAATGGCTAATCTTTAGCTGATTCATAGCTGGTTGAATATCTCATCACTAGCTGATCATTGCTTAGTGTTGGCAGAAGACCCATTGGCTATTGGGGAGATCTATCTGCTCAAATATTTTCAGATTTTTATCTATTTTATTTAAAGCTAAATTGCGATTTTCTGAAAACAAGCAGTGTAGCTGTTGATATCACTAGAATCACACAACAAGTTCCTATCCCAAGTAGTTTACTCATTTCATAATAGATTTTTAAGTGATAGAGACATTGCATATGCACAGCAGCACATGAAACTTTGACTGGCCCACTCAAATATCAGCCTTCGCAATGACCCTGAAAGGTTGTTTGTGCATGTTGGAACTCGGCGTTGCCATTCGGCTATCAAACGTCGGAGGTCAAAAAGTGAGTTAAGCGGTCGAAAACTAAGCTGTCCAGGTTCTGTTGCCATAGTTGTGCAATGGATGATGTACGCCGACCACCTGCTGGAGCCATCAAGGTGGTGTCCTGCTAAATGCCACGAAAGTGAGAAAAAAATAATTAGGGATTATTTTATGCGAAAAAGAAATTATCTCATTCGCCAATTTAAATCATTAATGTAATCAATTGTCAAGACACATCTACGAATCTGCCTCCTTGATCTATGATTCGGAAAAATTGACAAGATGGCGGAGCGTAGATGAGATGAGAACGAAGTGGCACTTTACACGATAGCTCCAAAGTGCTGTTCTTCTGTCATTTTTGCTTTCGTTGAATCGTTTTTCCTAAACAATAAGAAGATACACAATCAAGGTGTGGTTGGGGGTGCTTCTGAGTGTCACGAGACTCGATATTAACCTGAACTTGCATGCGCACACAACGTGCTGGCAGCGAGATGCCCAGCTAAATTTGATGCAACGAGAAGGCAGAGGGGATGCGATGATGAGCCCAGTCAACGCCTAACGGATTGTTGATGGAGCTCAAGTCTGTGTTTCCAAATTTAATTCTTACCTACAGAATCATCATGGATCATGGTGGTAGATATTCACTCCAACACGGCGAAGAGTTTTTATCTGTTCCTCTCACAGGTCCAAAGCAACGACTTAACGTTGAACTGCTGCGTCCTCCTACTTTCGACAAACTCTGATTCGCCTATAAAACGATTATACAGGAATTGTCCAATATGTTACTTCGCCCGACCACTCATCTGAACTTTCATACGGATCATCTGAAAAGAACGAGGAGTAGACATAAGGATCTGAAGAGCGATCGTGGCTGCCCTCGATCTCGAACCTATCCCTATTGACTGAGAATTGGACGTCGTGTAGTCCGCATTGCTTCCTCAGTAGCTCTTGTATTTGACCCACATCCGCGTCCTCATCGGCCTCATCGAAGTCCCAACAACCTCCGAAACCAAATTTTTGCAATTTTTCAACAATGGAACCAGTGCCCTCGATCCTTATTCTGCGCCAAGCAATGAATTCAAAAATTTCATCGAGTGCGTTTCTTCCTTGAGGAAGAGAGGAAGTATACATGATTATCGATTGCAAGTGGGTCAACTGGGGACTTTTGACTCGATGCATTTCATTGAGCCACCCAAAGATGTCGATCATGCCAAAAATCATACCCATATACAAAACCCTGATGTCTGGAGTATGCGATAAAATGGCTATGGCTGATGTAGCGCCGAGATCCTCTAGAGACAATGTTTGAATTCGGCACTGGGACCTGCTTATGAAGGACTTCATAACACCTGCAACTGTAGGATGTGGCTCAGATTCATCTACCCATCCAAAATATACACGCAGTTCTTTTAGTGATGGTGTTATCATGATTTGCAGGAGAGAAAAGCAGTCCGTCTCCAATGCAGTTAGGTTCGGAAGTGTGATTAATCCTTGAGAGAGGAGATTTGTGCCAGTTTGAAAATAAATATATACCGACAATGTCTCCACTTGCATTGCTTGTGAGAGAATGAGAGGAAGCTGGGCCACCTGTTCAGGTCGGGCCAATCCAAGACGCAACACCGTCACGAGTGGCCAATTGAGGTTCCATGTTGAAAGGGGAAGCATGTGCACACGTGTCAAATGTGGAGCTGACATGAAGAGGTCGGTGAATGTTTCTGGGATAGTGTGAACAACATCATCGACCGTGTTATTCTCCAAAAAAAATTCCAAGGATTCCAGGTGTTCGAGTTTGCCCTTGACGTGGTACAGTGGCGATATGTCAGCCAAGCCTATTCTTAAAGTGACCCTCCTCCAGCGTGCTGACTCCGATATAATCCTATCAAAAATTGGGGTAACGTATGATTTGCTGGCGCTCCTGTGGACGTCCAGCTCGAATGAGAATGGATATCCAAGATTGCGCTCCAGAAACATGTCAAGTACATCGAGAGTTCGCCCTTGTTCTTTTCGTGAAAGGTAAATGGTGATCTCGTTCCAAAAGATGACACTCGAATTTATGCATGCGCCAATGACAAGCAGCGTATGTGTGCAAGATACAAGGAGATTGATAGCCGTCGTCGATGATGTGTACTCGTTAGAGAAGGGCCGCCTCGTTCGGAAGTCATCTGGCAGATGAGATTTCATCAAATGATGTCTTGAAGGTAGTGGATTGGATCTCGATCGTATACTGTGATATGCCACATGCTTGGAGCATTCGGGAAAGTGATAGTCGTTGAAAACGATTAATTAGGGATGTACTTTTGTGCGAACAAGAGATCATTAGTTATCAACACTAACTGATCATCTCGACGTAATCATGTTCTTTTCTCGATAACCATGGTTTTGGCTCCCAACTAACTACCCCACACCCACTCACAATGGAATGCGAGATAGGATAAATAGTGCAGTGGATTATGATACATTATTCTAGTACTCAAATTACGCAAAAAATAATATCCAGTCGAGGATATACGAGAGCAAGGTGTGAAGGACGAAAGTTAGCAGGATCCAGGCGATTACGGCAAAGTATCGTAATTGTTGAGTAGACATAGAATGAAGAAAAGAGTCATTGTTGTGTTCGGTGGTTGGGCATTTAGGTGGGGGTGAAGGTAGTGGATGTGATGGCGGCGGGTGTGGGTGGTTGGTGCTGGTATATGTGGGTGCTGCGTCAACGCCGCTTCAACTGCGCTTGCACACTCGTCAGCTCAACGCCGGGCTATGCGGCCAGGCCGTCGTCGGCGGGGCGGTCACGGGTGTTGTTATACCTGGCTCCTGTTGTGCGCCGGCAGCGGAGCGGCGAGGTGGCTCTCGCCAGGCTGACGCGCTCAGCAGCGACAGTCCCTGCCCATCACGGCCGCAGGCGATGATGCGCGCCAGTCGCTGTGCCGTTTCTCCAGGTTTGGAGGGGTGTGGCTTTGACGCGAGCATCTCCAGGAACGGCGCTCTGAGGTGCGAGAATGGTAACCGCCGACAGTACAAACTTCAATTCGCATGGATGGAAACGGACATGAGCAAGTCTTGGCGCCCGTTAATCTGACACAACTCGTTAGTAGGCATCGACGAACAAAGGTGGTAGGTTACTTCACGCTCTCACAACGTTATTACAGTTTGTAACTCTCCACGTCTGAGTCAGGGTCCTGCCCGTCCGCCAGAAACACTTCGCAAGTCAAACATGGTTTGGCCGCGGTGTGATTGAACCCTCCCACCGAACGCGCACCGCCGCTCCCACCAGATTCTTCTTTATATTCAATTGCACAGTCCCTCCACAGTCGTCTTGAAGTACACTCTGCCTTGCAGGTATCACGGCCCTCAGCCACAAACACTCTGCCTCTCTCTGATCAGTTGATCGCAGCCGCTTCTTGTCCGTGCGAATTAGTTGCCCGAAAGCCGCGAGCACGACCATGTCGGGAAAGTGGCTGGCCATCACGTGAGCGCCTTTCCGTCCTTGGAGATCATGTTAATCCCCAATCGCGTCCCCCGTCGCCGTCGCAAACCGAACGAACAGCGTCCGCCCAGCCTGGCGCCTCTTATGCTCCGCAACTTGGCAAACCGCGACGTGCTTCTCAAACGCCTTCCTTGAGAATACCATAGCCTTCCTCAGCTGCAATCCACGCCTTGCCTCAGCCGCCGCGTCACGGAGGGGAATCGATAGCGGCCCGCGCGTCATGCCGTCCTCTAACTTACGTCGCACTGCGTCGTCACTCCGCCTCCCGCATTCAGTGCCTTGCATCCGCGCGAAGTAGACGCGACCAGGGTGCCCTCGGCTGTAGCCATGGGAATAGGGTACATCGTTCCGTCAATCTTGAGCGGTCCAGCGATGCCCAGAGGAAGAGGAATGTATCCCACCACGTTCTCGCAGCAAGCGCCTAAAACTCTCGAATAGTCGTAATTGGAAAAGGGTACATCCGATGCTTCTAGTTTCTTTGTCAACGAGGCGCGAGCTGAACAGTCATTAACGTTGTCAGCGATGGTTGTGGATGAGTGTAAAACCCCACTTACATATAATAGCCCTGCGAATCCTGACGGCTCTTTCTAGTGCATGGGATCCCAAAACTTTCTCCAACGCGTACGGTGCAATCTTTCCACACTGCGCCAGGAGAATGACTTCCTCGTCATTGAGCAACGCCAAGCTCTCGGTGATCGGCCTTGGTCCGTTCTCGAACACATCCACACACTCGGACAACGTTCGCACGAAAATGTCCTTTTCAGGAGTGGAGTTCTCGCTACCACGAGACGAGGAGGGTGTAGAGAGCGCAGGGGGAGGGGGGCGAGGCGCTAGAGCCAGCTGTGCTTGAAGTTTGCGGTCGACATCCTCAAGCGTAAAGGTAGACGTAGTAGTGGCTTTCGGACTGGAAATCGCGTTGGACTTGGTGGGCACAGACACCACGTGCAAAGATGCTGGTGGAGGCGCGAGCTGCTGCCGCTGTTCCTTCTTGTCTTCGTTTTCAATCTCGTTCCCATCACCCTCAAACCGCACACCGCCTTTTTTCGGAAAAGCGTCGAAGAAGGCGCCATTGAGCCCGAGACCAGCTGCGAGGCCCTTGAGGAGGTAGCCGTTCAAGCTTATGCTCAGCGCCAGCATGACCACGATCCATTTGCTGAGGATAGGATCACCAACAAGCTTGGTCCAGCTAGACATAAAATCCTCAATGAACTCTGAAGGGCGTTTGGGTCCAGGTTCGCCCGCTTTGGAGCGATGGGAGCGGTAGGTCTGTCTAGGAGAAGTCGAAATGGCGTTGGCGAGCACGATGGGTGGCGGGGTGACGCGGATGTAGATAGGGGGCGAGACCTTGACAAAGATGTCCTTTGGCAAAACGACGCCCTCGACAGACAACGTGGTCTCCGAGGTGGCGAGGGAAAACAAGGCGGCACGCAAGGGCGGTGAGGTAATATCGACTTTTCTAATGACTGCGCCGCGATTATCGGTGTGGGGGGCAGGAGTAAGCGGTGCGATAAAGTTAAGGATATGGAGGATAGTGAATGATGCGATCTGTAATAGGAATCAGTCATCGATCGAGACCCAGGGTTGATATGACATACCAAAAGCAATTTGAGACGTGCGACAGGATTCTCTTGTTTGGGCGTCTTGTCGTCGTCGGATGCAGATTTCCCCTGGGGAGGGAGGGCCTCCCCCTTGATACCTAACAGAGCACTGGACAGCCGATGGCGCAATGTTTTGGACCGGTCCTCTGATGGGTGGGCGAGTGCAGCCAGATTAGTGGATGATGGTCGGGCCAAAGCACTAGGACGTCCCGAGGCAGGTGAAATGGTGGGAGTGCGGGAGTGCGTGATTGACCGGAGGTTCTTGATACGGCGTACCTGTGAACCGGTTCATCATCTGGCACTGCCACTTGCTTTAAAAAAAAGGCGTACCTCGATCATGACACCAAGAATAGCTGCAAGGAAGCTACAAAGTAGGAAACAGTCGACAGCTAGCAGGATAGCCGCAAATGCACAGACTTCCTTGAGTCCGCCCACCTTGCTGTAGGCGCCGACGACGAGAACGGCAATCTCGAGGATGTAGTCCCTGATAATAGGGGGGTAAACCAATGTCAGCGACTCTGTGATAATTTTGGACGCGGGTTTCATGACTTGGCTTCCGCCTGGGGTGGATAGCCCCGATCCGGAGACGGAGATGGGCGTTAGGAGGTGGGGATGCGAAAAGACAGCGCGGGCCAAGCGGAGGGGTTTGTCAAAGCCTACGGTACATACCAGGAATGGCAGGGCTTCTGTCAGCGCGACAGGGTCGATGGGAATACGGAGGAACATGGTAATCGGAAGGGCCAACAAAAGGGCGAGGACAGCGGAGGCGACGATGGCGATGGGGAGGGAGAAGCTAGAGCCGAGATTCCGGGAACGTTTGATGAGTAACCAAAAAGTAAAATGCATGAGCAAGTAACCCATCAGGATGAGCATGATGTCTATCGAGTCGGCTTTCTTTGCGAGATCCCAGAAACGGACGACAAGAGCCCTTGCAGCGTGTGCCATCCACTTGCTGCTCTTCATTTCGCGGATAGGAATGGTGTCCGAGCCTCCGGACACAACTTCAAACTTGGATCCGGCATTATCCGCAAAGGCCTTGACATGATCCTCGAGGGCAACAGCAAAGTCGCTGCGCGTACCAGGAGCAAATGCAAGAGTCTTGATAATAGTGCGGTCTCCGGTCTGGCTGTGCACAAAGCACTGCTGCGGGCCGGCAAGAGCGGTGGTCTGGTGACAGACGGAATAATAGCTGGTTCCGGAGCGTGCGGAGGGCGAGAGAGTGAGATGGCCGGTGAAATTGTGGGACGAGTCGGAAAGGGGCGTCGTCAGAAAAGTGACAGAGTCTGGGACAGGCTGTGGATGGGCTGTGAGGTTGTATAATGCAAATGACGCGAAAAAGCATACCTGCTTTGGTTTGACGTCGAGAGATATGATGAGCTGTTGTAACTCGAGTACAGTAGCGCGTCTATCAGTCCTGGCAGCGTGCCATGACATGTCAGTGACTGAAATCCATTCTCCGTGCTTGAAGAGGGCATGTGAGGGCTCGAGAATGGGGGGCTGGGAGTAAGGGGGGTCAAGAAAAGCGGAATTCTTGACGGCTGCGAGGATGTAAAAGTAGGCGAGAGTTCCGACGATGGCGAAGAAGACGATTGTTTCGATGGGCGTATAGGCCGCATGCAGCGCAAAGGGGCGAAAGAGAGCGCGCATGAAAGGCGCGAAGTGGATGTCGGACCACTTTAAATGCCAACAATACCATCACCGCAATACAACCAAACACAATAACAATAATCCACCTGCCACATATTCAACTTTGGGAGGAAAGTTGGACAGGGACTAGTTGGCGTCCGCCGTGCCTGGGCCACTCGAGTCATGCTTATTTGTATATTTTCCCTGCGATTAAAAATGGCCCCCCTGCCATTACGCTTGTTTGAATAATCCCCCCTGCCTTTAGCAGTGAATCATAAGGATATATTAAAGTGGCCGTTAAGCCTCGGCGTCCAAACCTAATAGTCTCTTATGATTTTAGAATGTTCATATGAATAAATTTATCCATTTCTATCCTCGACTGAGAACAATAATCGCATTCGACAATTTAACTATTACTGTAACAGCCACAACTATACAGTTCACGGCAACTTCCGCCTATCCCCCCACACAAACACTTCTCCGCCTCCTCGACGCCATGGTCAACATCCCCAAGACTCGCCGCACCTTCTGCAAGGGCAAAACATGCAGGAAACACACGTACATTCTTCTCTGTGCCCGCATCTCCGCAGCTAACGCTCGTAGACCACACAAGGTCACCCAGTACAAAAAGGGCAAGGACTCCCTGTTCGCGCAAGGAAAGCGCCGCTACGACCGTAAGCAATCCGGTTACGGTGGTCAGACCAAGCCTGTCTTCCACAAGAAGGTTCGTCACCCTCCCTCTCTCCGCAGCTTGGCTCAACCCGTTTTGCAGGCAAAGACGACGAAAAAGGTCGTACTGCGGCTCGAATGCACCGTATGCAAGTACAAGATGCAGCTGTCTCTCAAGCGTTGCAAACAGTGCGTCCCTCCCACGTCCCATTTACACGCACACGCTTACACTCGCTCTTGGCAGCTTCGAACTGGGCGGAGAAAAGAAGACAAAGGGTGCTGCCCTCCAATTCGTACGTGCCCTCCGTCCATTCATGATATATATACCCTTCTAACCCCCGCATCCGCAGTAAGCATCACGTATATTACATGTCATCACTTGTCCCAATGCGATATTGTATCTCTTATGATGAACTTCGTGTGATCACGAGGGTCCCTTGCCTCGAGGGATACTTTAACTTCTCCACAGCGCACACATAGACCCATACCTCGAGACGGAAAAATGAACGCTGTTACACGGCACGTTGAACGGATATGTGTTTCCAAAGGTCTCGAAGAGTTAGGCGACAACTATGACCTCCTCACGGGACTATGGGAAATACTCCAGTTTGTCTCTCTCGAAGCGGCTGATCCGGGTGTGGATCCGCTCAAGTTCGCCGACAACGTATGCGATTTTTCCCTGATCATCAAGAAGGTGCATGAGGAAGAATTCAAGATCAAGAGTGCGACAGCACCCGGCGGTGAGTCTTGGCCGTGGGTGTTATTTTTCTTGTCGATCTCACTGAACAGTCTAATCAGAGAAGCCGAGGGAAACCCGGACGTCTTGTATGCCCTTTTTTTTCCCCATCAGACGTATTTTCGCCCTGTTGATAACGATTGTAGCCGATTTGAGGTTCTGTCAGATGATAGGGTTCATCTACCTCGCCTACTCAGACACGCCATTCCAGCCGTACAAAACGAGCGAGCTCAAGATGGGGATCGTCCTCCGGCCCGAGCACCGTTGCAAGGATTAAAGTCATGCTCAAATGGGCGTCTCGTGCCACCGGGTGCAAGCGACTATCATGGACCCGTTTTCGGAGAGGATGTTGCCGGCGTTTGTCTCTGCGTGAGTCATGGGCCGGTCAAGCTGAGGTGGTGGGTGGACAGCAGATTCAAACAGGAGGGGATCCGGCGAGGGGTACAATGAGCACCAGTCTTGTTAATGTAGCAGAAAGATGCAACAATGTTGGTATCACCCTGGGACCTTTATTTCCCCCACGTTAACCTTCCTAGCGCACTCGGTATATGCCGCACCCGCTAACTTTCCGCAGGCGAAACCTATTTTTTGCAGCATTGCATACTATCCACGGGTTGTCATGTATAATACTAGTGAGAACGAATGAGGCGTGCGTACCTCCCGCTTATTATATACGGCCTTGGACTCGTCTATCATTGAAATGTCATACCATGCGCAAGTTGGCAATTCGAGAGAGGCTTACGACTGTCTCCAGCTCTTTTGACAGACCAACTGAGAGATCGACGGGGAAGACGTGCGCCTTGCACAACTGCAGAAGCGACGAGGAGGAAGAAAAGGAGAGAACGAGCAGAGTGTAACATGTCGGAGTGGGGTTGTTGTAGAGACCTGCTTGCGAGTGACCAGCACTTGGGATAGAACAAGACGCCAGGTCGTTTGATCTTTTATATCATTTTTGAGCTGATGAAGGCACTGCGATATCAAAGGTGGCTGGTAAGGCGGGCACGATACCTGTGCTATGGCCCATCAATCTGTTCGTTGCGATCTATCATCGATCATCAGCCGCCCAACCCTCAGGACGAATATTGAATGGTGAGAACGCACAGAAGCTTCGCCCAGGACGGATAACGCGTGACCGGTGACCGGTGACCTCCCAGCCGTTACAAGCGGTAACGTATTTCCTGCAAAGAGCAGGTACGCCCGGGTGTTCCTCTTCTGCATTCTAGCGATACCAATCTTTGAACGGCCGGTTTTCTGTCACTACTGCATCTGTATACTGTGGTGCATTAGTACCATTGTCACTGGTCGGCAGTTTGTTGCCTCCAGCACAGTGAAACCAGGATATGTGACACTCTTCATCTTCCAAGGTGCTGGAACTGCTCTTCCCATAACACCACGGTCTCTTGACACCACACTGTGCTACCTGTGGTGTCCAGAGCCTCTAAACATCATTGCTTGCCCTGCCAACCATGGTCTCTCGAAACCCCTCACGCGCGCATGATTTTTCTTAATCACATGTGTTCCATATGTAGGACATATGTACAGCATATATCACTACAGAACAGTTATCAGTACATACTCAACTGCCTACAGATCAACATGCGATTACAAATTGAAATAAATATCTTTGTGTATAAAAGACACGCCATTCCAGCCGTACAAAACGAGCGAGCTCAAGAATGGGGATCGTCCTCCGGCCCGAGCACCGCCGCAAGGGCTATGCCCAGCGAGCGATTAAAGTCATGCTCAAACGGGCGTTCAAACTACACTCGTGCCACCGGGTGCAAGCGACTATCATGGACCCGTTTTCGGAGAGGATGTTGCCGGCGTATAGGACGTTTGTCTTTGCGTGAGTCATGGGCTGGTCATTCACACACAAGCTGAGGTGGTGGGTGGACAGCGGATTCAAAGTTAACAGGAGACCACTCTTGTTAATGTAGCAGAAAGATGCAACAATGTTAACGTTAATTCCCCGCCCTAACCTTCCTAGCGCACTGGTTATATGCCTCACCCCCTAAGTGTTTGCAGGTCATAGCTATTAGTAGCTGATATGGATCCTACCCACAGGTTGTCATGTATAATGCTAGTGAGAACGAATGAGGCGTACGTACATCCCGCTTATTATATACGGCCTTGGACTCGTCTATCATTGAAATGTCATACCATGCGCAAGTTGGCAATTCGAGAGAGGCTCACGACTGTCTCCAGCTCTTTTGACAGACCAACTGAGAGATCGACGGGGAAGACGTGCGCTTGCACAACTGCAGAAAGCGACGAGGAGGAAGAAAAGAGAGAACGAGCAGAGTGTAACATGTCGGAGTGGGGTTGTTAGAGACCTGCTTGCGAGTGACCAGCACTTGGGATAGAACAAGACGCCAGGTCGTTTGAATCTTTTATATCATTTTTGAGCTGATGAAGGCACTGCGACATCCAAGGTGGCTGGTAAGGCGGGCACGATACCTGTGCTATGGTCCATCAATCTGTTCGTTGCGATCTATCATCAGCCGTCCAACCCTCAGGGTGAATGGTGAGAACGCACAGAAGCGCCCAGGATGCCTCGAGCCTCGAGGCTTGCGGCGCCTGTTGTACGTCTTGACCACACCCACACCAGAGGCATATCAGCAGCCCAGATCATAACAAAGCGCGAGGTCGTCATCCTCGCCAACATCCAGACCCTCCTGCGGGAGCATGACGACTACTTTCTATTCTTACCAACCTTTTTGAAAAGCTGCGACGTACGAGGCGTCTGACATGATGCTCGACATGATGACTTTTGTCTCATCTGTGCACTACTTTGCAGTCATTACCGTAGAGACGTACAAGGAAGGGGATATCAGGATGAATGAGCACCACTCTTGTTAATGTAGCAGAAAGATGCAACAATGTTAACGTTAACAAGTCCTGCCTTCGCTTCGCTTCGGCAGCTCTTTTTTGAATCGAACGTGATGTCGTTCGATCCCATACTATTATTATTACATATGTATGTATTGATAACAGTCGGAGGGTCAGGGATGTGTCTGTACTATCACGTGCACTGGCTTGCAAAGTGACACAGAGTTACATTTTGACAACATCTCTCAGTCTCAGTGCCAAATGGAATTATTAGTAGTGTACCTACTTCCTACCTTAAACAAAAAAAGTGGAGAAATGTCAAAGTTTTCTTTATTTTGCAGCACAATTGTGTCTCCAAGTTCCCACAGATTGTCAAAAGTGACAGACAGATGGTGATTGACATGTCTCTTTCTCACAGGATTTTGTACAAAGTTACCTTTCACAGTCATCAGCAAACCTTGGGGTTTCTCATGGTCCCACCATAGCACTCATAGAATGGGTAGTATACCAGTAGAGCTGACAGTAATCCATAGTGATCAAAGGGCAGTAAATACCATAGAGATTCTTTGTAGAATTATTGTAGATGCCATAGACTCTTTGTAGAATTATTGTAGGTGGCCATAGATACTTACTAGAATCACCATAGCACTCATAGAATGGGTAGTATAACAGTAGAGTTGACAGTAATCCATAGTGATCAAAGGGCAGTAGATGCTGTAGAGACTCTTTGTAGAATTATTGTAGATGCCATAGAGTCTCTTTGTAGAATTATTGTAGGTGGCCATAGATACTTACTAGAATCACCATAGCACTCATAGAATGGGTAGTATAACAGTAGAGTTGACAGTAATCCATAGTGATCAAAGGGCAGTAGATGCTGTAAAGACTCTTTGTAGAATTATTGTAGATGCCACAGAGACTCTTTGTAGAATTATTGTAGGTGGCCATAGATACTTACTAGAATCACCATAGCACTCATATATGGGTAGTATACCAGTAGAGTTGACAGTAATCCATTAGTGATCAAAGGCAGTAGATGCCATAGAGACTCTTGTAGAATTATTGTAGGTGGCCATAGATACTACTAGAATCATGGTTTCACCATAGCACTCATAGAATGGGTAGTATATCAGTAGAGCTGACAGTCATCCATCATCAGCAAACCTTTCTGTATAAGCACTGCAGCTGTTTGCAAATGGCTAAACACAAATAACTTAGGAACCACTGGTTGGAATAGTTCCTACCAGTGACAAAAGTTGTGCGCCTTTGTCCGTACTACAACTATTGTCACTTACACGAGCCTGGATTTGTAGAATCTGGCTCGGAAATTAGGATTTAGTTAAGTGAAAGTGGTTTCAAGACTAAGTCCATTGCAGAGGATATAGGATATAAGTGTTTTTGTAGCCAAGATGACAATGGCAGTTTGGTGTAATGGTTTATGGCAACAGCTGTGCTCTAAGGTTGTGAGTTCAATTCTGACAATGTGCAAGTTATTTATGATCATTGTATTACTTTAATTTACTTATATAATATGTAATTGATGATGACATAATATGAAAATATAGTATAACTGATGACATAATATGGAGTATGTGGCTGTAGTAGCTGCTGTAGTCTACCATAGTGCTACCATAGGACTACACAGCATGTATACCTTTTCTACCAGCCCTATGGCCACTATGGACCACTATGGACCACTATGGACCCTATGTAGTACTATAGTAGCTACCTATGTATAGTCTATCATAGTGCTGTAGTAGCTACTGTAGTCTACCATAGTGCTACCATAGGACTACACAGCATGTATACCTTTTCTACCAGCCCTATGGCCACTATGGACCACTATGGACCCTATGTAGTACTATGTAGAGACCCCCCAAGTTTGCTGATGGTAATGATCTTATTCCTAAATGAATTTTGACATGTCAAGATGAACAGAGCTACAAAATATTGGAGGAGAGGTTGGGTGTGATTGTTAGGAGCTACACTCAGACCAAACACAACACTCAAGCTCGCTGGTAAGTGAGCGAAGAGAACGAGAATGAAACAATGAATGGATTTGAGGAACAATGGTAGTTGCCTGAGCAAGACAAACTATCTTGAGTCTAGAATAGCTACCTACTGTTACAATTACAATGTAATCTCTTGTAGGACTATTCTAATTTTACCTTCATTACTCATATCTACTGTGCATGGACAGCCTCTTCCTTTCGTAACTACCTTCATATTTCCTTTCTCAGGTTGTTACAGCTTCTCTTCCTTTTTTGTCTCAATAGTTCTCTAAAATGTATATAAACCCTCATGTACCATCCTTTTCTTTAGTTCCAATTTAATTGAATCTTGCCCTCATCATTCTGAATGATCTCAAGTGCTCCTCTCTTCGTTATCACACTCACTCTCTTCTTGACCTTCATCACCATCAGACTTAGCATCAGAGCTATTTGTCCAGTAACTGGGAACAGACTGAGACTCTGTTTGTCACTGTCAACTTAGAACGAATCACGCCAAGGACATCGATCTTAACACCTACTACTAGACCTCCTTATATACCCCTCTAATCCTAACCCAACTACCACCTGCCCTCTCCCTCATTCCCTACTGTGCACTGCTGTGCCTCTGCCTCTCTGCCTCCTCACACTCATCCTCATGTTCAACTCATGGTCCGCTTATGTAATCTCCAAGATAAGATCCTGATAAGATCTTCGATAACCCGATAAGGGTTTCCATCCTGATGTGATAAGATAAGATAAGACATTTAGATAAGATCAAATCTGTATTGAGCCTTGATCCTGTCATCCAAGTCCATGATCCAACTCCGATAGAGTCTTACTGTCTGCCTTCGCCTTGTGTGTATGTGAGTCTTCATCCTAGCTGCCTCTACAACTTAAGAGATCCAACGATGTTGTCATAACACCCTTCATGCTAAGTGATCCTATCACCTTGACTATTCCCCTTCTTGATAGATCTGCTAGGCCTATATGTCAGCTCTTCCAGCCACTATCCTTGGGTTGTGATTGTCTTCCCACTCTGGCCTATACATCAGCTCAACTGTGGTGGCTTTGCCAATGCTCTTGAGTAATAAAGATAAAAATAATAACAGTCCTACAAGAGATTACGTTGCAATCATAACAGACATACTTCTGAAAGCCACAAAACCTTAATTGACAACAAGCGCGATGGGTCACGGACTTGCAAGAATACAATTTCATCATTAAACACTGATCTGGGAAGTCAAACTCCAAGGCTGATATCCTGTCGCGAAGGGCAGATCATCATCCAGGAGGCCCAGATAATGAAGGAGTAATCTTGCTTAAAGACAATCTATTCATCAGGGTTTACAACAATGACAGGGCCATCAAAGATATCATCAAGGACATCCGGAAAATTCCTAACAGACAATGGGAGACTCAGGTTCAGACAGGATTGGACAATAACAACAAGGACTTTAAAGTAGTTAATGGACTAGTAGAATGGAAGGGCAGGATTTATGTCCCAACAAACATACACACTTGCGAATCGCTATTGGCAATATATCACTCCTGGGGACATCCAGGGATTGACAAAACAGTTGAACTAGTGACAAGGGACTTTTGGTGGCCACAGATGCGCAAGGACATTCAGAATTACATTGCTGGATGTGAAACCTGCCAAAAGGTGAAACCGGATAGACAGGCTTGGGCGGCACCACTTCACCCTAACAAGGTTCCAGAAGCGCCATGGGTGATTATTTCAATGGATCTGATCGGACCACTCCCGGAATCAAAAGGAAATGACATGATTCTGGTAATAGTGGATCGATTCACAAAGAAATCCTATTTCCTACCAACAACATCCACCATTACATCACAAGGGGTCACCACTCTGTTCCGCGATAACGTATTCAGGGAACATGGATTACCAAAGAAGATCATCAGTGACCGAGGGCCACAATTCGTTTCTAAATTCATGGATGACCTTTACGGCATGTTGGGAATTAAAGCAAATCGCTCAACCGCATATCACCCACAGACCAATGGACAAACGGAGTGCGTAAATCAAACGGTTAAGGAATTCCTCACCATGTTTGTGAACCACCAGCAGAACAACTGGAGTGACTGGCTCGCTGTTGCACAATTTTGTCACAATGACTGTGCACACTCGGCTACAGGGTATTCCCTGTTCTTCATGAACTATGGATGACATCCCTACAAGGGTCTCAATCCAACTTACATGCCCAAGGTTGTTAGGACGGATCCCACCACAACCACAGGTCTCAGAGATGATGAGAATGGAGACGAGATGTATTGACACAGTAGAAGAGTAAGCTTGGTGAGAGCAAACTATCTAGAGTCTTAGGACTCCTACCTACAGACACTCCTCCTTATATACCTCAGCCCCTGGTCTGTGCACACAGACTGCATTGCCCCGAAGGCTATGCACACACAGCAACAGCCTAGGCCCCTCCATAGCCAGACTACTCCAGACCCCTATGCCTAGACCTTCATATAGCCACCCATGGCTTACCTACTCA
>JAENRT010000015.1:66048-79758 GCA_032173475.1 Amanita phalloides | reverse complement strand
GCTCCCTCCTCTGTACAACTGATAAGCCAGCTGTACTCCTGCCATTGGTTGGTTGAGTATATGCCCTATACCTTGCATCCAATAGATAAAAATGAGACACACCAGATAAGGTGTCAAACATGTTGAAAACGTTGAAACTCAGGGGTTGGTCATAACATCACCCCCCCTTAAGTTCATGTCCTCATGAATGCATGATCGATCTTGAGTCTTGTCTTGCATCCTATTCGCATCCCATAGGCTCCTGAAGGCCTATACCATAACCATGTCCTAAAACCTGAAAGAAAAACTATACTGTAGATCGATGTCTCGAACCGATTCGTTCTAAGTTCGACATGTGGACAAACAGAGTCTCGGTCTGTTCCCAGTCTACTGGACAAAGGTCGCAGATGTCTAGTCTGAGTGCGAGGAAGAGGAGCATTGAGAAGCGAAGGAGTGGAGAAGAGGAGCAGCACTGCAAGGATCGCTTTCAAAGACAAGGGCAAGAATTCGATTAATTGGAAACTAAAGAAAAGATATACCATGAGGGTTTATAACTTATTTAGAGGAACATAGGAGACGAAATAAGGAAGCGAGAAGCTGCTAACACCGAGAAAGGAAATGTGAAGGTAGTTACGAAACAGGAGAGGCTGTCCTGCACAGTAGATATGAGTTAAAAAAGATAAATATTACGTCCAAGATTACGTTGCAATCAAACCGTTAACATTACTCCCTTCTGATGCGAGAAGTTCACCACCTTTCTACCAGCCGAGATGTCCATGGCCCGTTGAGTCTGCCGAGACTCACTGCAATGTGTGTTCGTCAATGTCTTTGCCCACGCGCACGTTTCAACCCACATGAAGGTCTGATTGACTTTTTAGTTGCGCACTGCTTTTCGAGTGTGGCATCCTCGTTCGTATGTAGGAGAGAGGTGGGGGTCGCGTTGGACGAATAGACTGAAAAGTAACTAAACAACCAAGCGTCAATAGAACACAATTCATCCACGAACCATTAGACCTGCAAAAGACATCGAAAACATCACCAAGTGGCTTGAGTCTCGGCAAGACCCGGCTGGACATCTTCTGGCTGGTAGAAGTCGGTGACTTCTCGCATACGAAGGGTAATGTTACGGTGATGATTGCAACGTAAACTGACATTTCTTATTTTAACTCATATCTACTGTGCATGGACAGCCTCTCTGTTTCGTAACTACTTCACATTCCTTTCTCAGGTCGGTACAGGCTCTCTTTCCTTTTCTCTCCTTGTCCTCTAAAAACGTATATAAACCCTCATGTATCATCTTTTCTTTAGTTCCAATTTAATCGAATCTTGCCCTCGTCGTTTTGAACGATCTTGAGCGCTCCTCTTCCCATCGTCGCGCTCATCCTCCTCTGTCCTTCGTCAACATCAGACTAGATGTCCGAACCTTTGTCCAGTAGACTGGGAACAGACCGAGACTCTGTTTGTCACTGTCGACTTAGAACGAATCGCGTCAGAGGACATCGATCTTAACAGTATAGTTTTCTTTTTCAGGTTTTAGGACAGTTTTGGTATAGGCTTCAGGGAGGCCTATGGGATGGGACCATGGATCAAACAGACCAAGATGATCACATTCATGAGGACATGAATCTTAAGGGGGGGGGTGATGTTATGAACCAACCCCTGAGTTCAACGTTTCAACATGTTTGACACCTTATCTGGTGTGTCTCATTTATTATCTATTATGCAAGGTATAGGGCATATACTCACCAACCATGGCAGGAGTACAGCTGCCTTATCAAGTTGTACAGAGGAGGGACAGAGCATTGGCAAAGCCACCACAGTTGAGCTGATGTATAGGCCAGAGTGGGAAGACAATCACAACCCAAGGATAGTGGCTGGAAGAGCTGACATATAGGCCTAGCAGATCTATCAAGAAGGGGAATAGTCAAGGTGATAGGATCACTTAGCATGAAGGGTGTTATGACAACATCGTTGGATCTCTTAAGTTGTAGAGGCAGCTAGGATGAAGACTCACATACACACAAGGCGAAGGCAGACAGTAAGACTCTATCGGAGTTGGATCATGGACTTGGATGACAGGATCAAGGCTCAATACAGATTCGATCTTATCTAAAGGTCTTATCTTCTTATCACATCAGGATGAAACCTTATCGGTTATCGAAGATCTTATCAGATCTTATTCTTGGAGATTACATAAGCGACCATGAGGTTGAACATGAGGATGAGTGTGAGGAGCAGAGAGCAGAGCACAGCAGTGCACAGTAGAATGAGGAGAGGGAGGTGGTAGTTGGGTTAGGATTAGAGGGGTATATAAGGAGGTCTAGTAGTAGTGTAAGATCGATGTCCTTGCGTGATTCATTCTAAGTTGACAGTGACAAACAGAGTCTCAGTCTGTTCCCAGTTACTGGACAAATAGCTCTGATGCTAAGTCTGATGGTGATGAAGGTCAAAAGAGAGTGAGTGTGATAACGAAGAGAGGAGCACTTGAGATCATTCAGAATGATGAGGGCAAGATTCAATAAATTGGAACTAAGAAAAGGATGGTACATGAGGGTTTATATACATTTTAGAGAACTATTGAGACAAAAAAGGAAGAGAAGCTGTAACAACCTGAGAAAGGAAATATGAAGGTAGTTACGAAAGGAAGAGGCTGTCCATGCACAGTAGATATGAGTAATGAAGGTAAAATTAGAATAGTCTACAAGAGATTACATTGTAATTGTAACAGTAGGTAGCTATTCTAGACTCAAGATAGTTTGTCTTGCTCAGGCAACTACCATTGTTCTCAAATCCATTCATTGTTCATTCTCGTTCTCTTCGCTCACTTACCAGCGAGCTTGAGTGTTGTGTTTTGGTCTGAGTGTAGCTCCTACAATCACAACCCAACCTCTCCTCCAATATTTGTGTAGCTCTGTTCATCTTGACATGTCAAAATTCATTTAGGAATAAGATCATTACCATCAGCAAACTTGGGGGTCTCTACATAGTACTACATAGGGTCCATAGTGGTCCATAGTGGCCATAGGGCTGGTAGAAAAGGTATACATGCTGTGTAGTCCTATGGTAGCACTATGGTAGACTACAGTAGCTACTACACACTATGATAGACTATACATAGGTAGCTACTATAAGTACTACATAGGTCCATAGTGGCCATAGTGGTCCATAGGGCCATAGGGCTGGTAGAAAGGTATTACATGCTGTGTATCTCTATGTAGCACTATGTAGACTACAGCAGCTACTACAGCCACATACTCCATATTATGTCATCAGTTATACTAATTTCATATTATGTCATCATCATTACATATTATATAAGTAATTAAAGTAATACAATTCATAAATAATTGCACATGTCAGAATGAACTCACAACCTTAGAGCACAGCTGTTGCCATAAACCATTACACCAACTGCCATTGTCATCTTGGCTACAAAAACACTATATCCTATATCCTCTGCAATGGACTTAGTCTTGAAACCACTTCACTTAACTAAATCCTAATTTCCGAGCCAGATTCTACAAATCCAGGCTCGTGTAAGTGACAATAGTTGTAGTACGGACAAAGGCGCACAACTTTTGTCACTGGTAGAGAATATTCCAACCAGTGGTTCTAAGTTATTTGTTTAGCATTGCAAACAGCTGCAGTGCTTATACAGAAAGGTTGCTGATGATGGATGACTGTCAGCTCTACTGATATACTACCATTCTATGAGTGCTATGGTGAAACCATGATTCTAGTAGTATCTATGGCCACCTACAATAATTCTACAAAGAGTCTCTATGGCATCTACTGCCCTTGATCACTATGGATTACTGTCAACTCTACTGGTATACTACCATTATATGAGTGCTATGGTGATTCTAAGTAGTATTCTATGGCCACCTACAATAATTCTACAAAGAGTCTCTTGTGCATCTACAATATCTACAAAGAGTCTTTACAGCATTCACTGCCCTTTGATCACTATGGATTACTGTCAACTCCATGTTATACTCCCCATTCTATGAGTGCTATGTGATCTAGTAAGTATCTATGGCACCTACAATATTCTACAAAGAGACTCCTATGATCTACAATATTCTACAAAGATCTACAGCATCTACTCGCCTTTGATCACTATGGATTACTGTCAACTCTACTGTATAACTACCATTCTATGAGTGCTATGGTGATTCTAGTAAGTATCTATGGCCACCTACATAATCTTCTACAAAGAGTCTATGGCAATCTACAATAATTCTACAAAGAATCTCTATGGTATTTACTGCCCTTTGATCACTATGGATTACTGTCAGCTCTACTGGTATACTACCCATTCTATGAGTGCTATGGTGGGACCATGAGAAACCCCAAGGTTTGCTGATGACTGTGAAAGGTAACTTTGTACAAAATCCTGTGAGAAAGAGACATGTCAATCACCATCTGTCTGTCACTTTTGACAATCTGTGGGAACTTGGAGACACAATTGTGCTGCAAAATAAAGAAAACTTTGACATTTCTCCACTTTTTTTGTTTAAGGTAGGAAGTAGGTACACTACTAATAATTCCATTTGGCACTGAGACTGAGAGATGTTGTCAAAATGTAACTCTGTGTCACTTTGCAAGCCAGTGCACGTGATAGTACAGACACATCCCTGACCCTCCGACTGTTATCAATACATACATATGTAATAATAATAGTATGGGATCGAACGACATCACGTTCGATTCAAAAAGAGCTGCCGAAGCGAAGCGAAGGCAGGACTTGTTAACGTTAACATTGTTGCATCTTTCTGCTACATTACAAGAGTGGTGCTCATTCATCCTGATATCCCTTCCTTGTACGTCTCTACGGTAATGACTGCAAAGTCAGCACAGATGAGACAAAAGTCATCATGTCGAGCATTCATGTTCAGCGCCTCGTACGTCGCAGCTTTTTTCAAAAAGTTGGTAAGAATAGAAAGTAGTCGTCATGCTCCCGCAGGAGGGTCTGGATGTTGCGGAGGATGACGACCTCGCGCTTTGTTATGATCTGGGCTGCTGATATGCTCTGGTGTGGGTGTGGTCAAGACGTACAACAGGCGCCGCAAGCCTCGAGGCTCGAGCATCCTGGCGCTTCTGTGCGTTCTCACCATTCACCTGAGGGTTGGACGGCTGATGATAGATCGCAAACGAACAGATTGATGGCCATAGCACAGGTATCGTGCCGCCTTACCCAGCCACCTTGGATGTCGCAGTGCCTTCATCACCTTCAAAAATGAATATAAAAAATCACGACCTGGCGTCTTGTCATTCCCAAGCTGCGTCACTCGCAAGCAGGTCTCTACAACAACCCCACTCCGACATGTTACACTCTGCTCGTTCTCTCCTTTTCTTCCTCCTCGTCGCTTCTGCAGTTGTGCAAGGCCGCACGTCTTCCCGCGATCTCTCAGTTGGTCTTCAAAGAGCTGGAGACAGTCGTGAGCCTCTCTCGAATTGCCAACTTGCGCATGGTTACATTTCAATGATAGACGAGTCCAAGGCCGTATATAAGCGGGTGTACGTACGCCTCATTCGTTCTCACTAGCATTATACATGACACTGTGGGTAGGATCCATATCAGCTACTAATAGCTATGACCTGCAAAACACTAGGGGTGAGCATAATAACCAGTGCGCTAGGGAAGGTTAGGGCGCGAATAACCGTTAACATTGTTGCATCTTTCTGCCTACATTAACAAGATGTCTCCTGTTAACTTTGAATCCGCTGTCCACCCACCACCACACCTCAGCTCGTATGACCCATTCTTGCTGTGGAATGACCAGCCCATGACTCACGCAAAGACAAACGTCCATACGCCGGCAACATCCTCTCCGAAAACGGTCCATGATAGTCGCTTGCCACCCGTGGCACGAGTGTAGTTTGAACGCCCGTTTGAGCATGACTTTAATCGCCTCGCTGGGCATAGCCCTTGCGGCCGGTGCTTCGGCCGAGGACGATCCCATTCTGAGCTCGCTCGTTTTGTTACGGCTGGAATGGCGTGTCTTTATACACAAAGATATTTATTTCATTTGTTATCGCATGTTGATCTGTAGGCAGTGAGTAATGTACTGATAACTGTTCTGTAGTGATATATCTGTACATATGTCGCTACATATGAACACATGTGATTAAGAAAAATCATGCGCGCGTGAGGGGTTTTCGAAGAGGCCATGTTGGCAGGGAAGCCAATGATGTTTAGAGGCTCTGGACACACACAGGTAGCACAGTTGTGTAAGAGACCTGTGTGTTAGGAAGAGCAGTTCGCAGCAGCCTTGGAAGATGAAGGTGTCACATATCCTGGTTTCACTGTGCGGAGGCAAACAAACTGACGACGCAGTGACAATGGTACTAATGCACCACAGATACAATGCAGTAGTGACAGAAACCGGCCGTCAAAGATTTGTATCGCTAGAATGCAGATGAAGGGAACACCCGGGCTACCTGCTCTCTTTGCAGGAAACTACGTTACCGCTTGAACGGCTGGAGGTCACGCGGTACCCGGTCCACAGCGTTATCCGTCCTGGCGAAGCTTCTGTGCGTTTCGACCATTCAATATTCGTCCTGAGGGTGGCGCTGATTCGATGAAGATCGCAACGAACAATTGATGGGTGGAGCATAGCCACAGTATCGTGCCCGCCTTACCTGCCACCTTTGATAATCGCAGTGCTTATCAGCTCAAAAATGAATATTTACAATAGATCAAAACGACCTGGCTCTTTTCTATGCCCAAGTGCTGGTCACTCGCAAGCAGGTCTCTACAACAACCCCACTCCAGGCATGTTCACTCTGCTCGTTCCTCCTTTCTTCTCCCTCGTCGCTTCTGCCAGTTGTGCAAGGCGCACGTACTTCCCCGTCGATTCTTCAGTTGTCTGTCCAAAAGACTGGAGACAGTCGAGTAACACGTAGGCTCTGTCGAATGGCCAACTTGCGCATGGTATGAATTTCAATTGATAGACGAGTCCAAGCGCCGTATATAATAGCGGGGAGGTACGCACGCTTCATTCGTTCACTGTATTTATACATACAACCCGGTGGATAGTATGCAATGCTGCAAAAAATTTAGGTTTTCCCGCCTGCCCGGAAACGTTTTACCGGTGCCCGCAAACATGGCCTAGGGAGCGGTCAGGTAAGGCGCTAGTTAAACAATCGATGAGAAGGCTCTGCGTGAATAGCCATCCTGGTGACGTGCGAGGACGAGGAGGGCAAGGCGATTGCTGACATTCTCGAGGGCAGTGTTCCGGGTCGGACGAACGCAGGTCGGTGCGCGGTGAGCATTCTATGCGTGATCAGTGCGTGTTTCTGTGTTTTACAGGTAGACTGAGTGGTTGCATTGTACCCCTGCAGCCGGCCCCCTGAAGTCGTAGCGAGAATGCTGCTGCCACCACACCTCAGCTTGTGCGAATGAACCGGACCAGCTCACGCAGAGACACTCCTATACCCGCAACTCCTCCCGAGAAACGGGTCCATACTATTCGCTTGCGATCGCCCGCTGGAGGCTCCGTCGAATCGTCATGTAGTTTTGAACGCCGCAGTTTTGAGCAATACTGTAATCGCTCCCGCGGCCATAGCCTGCAACGTGCTGGCCGGAGGACGACCGTGTAAGGCTTCCTGTCGTGTTGTGTAATCGCGACGAAGACCATCGGGCACTGATGGAGGCGGAGGTCCTCACTTGTAGGCAGTCGAACGCGAGGGTTGACGCGCCAATGGGTGCTGGCGAGTAAGACGACGGTGAGCGACATAGAGGGTGACGACGGAAAGACAACAATTTCTTTTTATGTGAATGCGGTTGGTTGGAGCTGAGATTGGCGTATCGTTTTATAGTGTAAACTCTCAGTCCTTCCATAACAGATCCCCTAAGCCCCTATGCGTATTGGTATGTCATCCTGTGTCTGTAGGCCTCCAGATAAAATATAGAAAAATAGGGAAAAATAGATATAATCGTAACATGACCCCCCCCTTAAGGCTTCACGTCCCGGGAAGCCACATTGGTTGTAAAAGTCAATCCGAGTTCCTAATGAACTCATGCTGCACGTCTTCTTTGGCATATATATCTCGACGGTTGCCTTTCCACCATTGCCAATTGCGCTGGAGCTTCTCCAGGTACTCGCGCTCGAATTTCCTGTCCTCCCATCCATACAGCCACTTTGCAATTGGGATCACCATGTGGTTTCCCATTTGCGGAAGCTGGTGCTTATGTCGTGCACATTGACCATCCGCCGGGGCATGCTAGGGTTTGCCTTATGGAATTTCTGAACTTCCTTCTTGGCATTGTCCAAATTTTCCACCAGTTCCCATGTTGACTCCTTGACAGGATAATTTTTCCACTTGACGAGGTACTCT
This sequence comes from Amanita phalloides, assembly GCA_032173475.1. Classification (NCBI taxonomy): domain Eukaryota; kingdom Fungi; phylum Basidiomycota; class Agaricomycetes; order Agaricales; family Amanitaceae; genus Amanita; species Amanita phalloides. The sequence continues at coordinate 71,436 of JAENRT010000015.1, read as the reverse complement.
AAGCATCCACCACCACATCCACTGACTCGACTGTCCATGACTTCCTCTACTTCATATTCATCATCCTGGGACTCCTTGACCATTTGCGCTTCTTTGCGCGATGCAGCTTTTTCCTTTTGAGCAGGAAAAACCAGTTCTTTATATGGTTTGAGGTGGATCTCATTAAATACATTATAGATCCTCCAGGACATGGGAATTTTCAGCTGGTATGCAGACTGTCCAATTTTCTTTACAACCTCCAGGGGACCCACAAACTTGCCATCTAATTTCTTGGTGACTCGGAGTGTCGGGAGATTCGCTGTGCTAAGGTAGACTTTGTTGCCAGGTTGATATTGCCATGCTGGCACCTTTGACTCATCATATTTCTGCTTCATAGTTTCTGCAGCCTTTTCAAGGGCAGCAGTGGTGTTGGCATGAATTCCCTCAACTTGTTTGGCTAGTTCCTCGACAGCCACAACCTTTGGCATGTGTGTCGGATTGAGACCCTTGTATGGATGTCGACCATAATTCATAAAGAACGGGGAATACCCTGTGGCCGAGTGTGCATGGTCATTGTGACAAAATTGGGCAACGGCAAGCCAATCACTCCAGTTATCCTGCCGATGTGTTAGGAGCTACACTCAGACTAAACACAACACTCAAGCTCACTGGTAAGTGAGCGAAGAGAACTGAGAATGAAGCAATGAATGGAATGTAAGAACAATGGTAGTTGCCTGAGCAAGACAAACTATCTCAAGTCTTAGAGTAGCTACCTACTACTAGCCCTCCTTATATACTCCACTAATCCTAACCCAACTCCTGCCTGCCATCTCCCTCATTCCCTACTGTGCACTGCTGTGCCTCTGCCTCTCTGCCTCCTCACGCTCATCCTCATGTCCGACTCATGGTCCGCTTATGTAATCTCCAAGATAAGATCCTGATAAGATCTTCGATAACCCGATAAGGGTTTCCATCCTGATGTGATAACGATAAGATAAGATAAGACCTTTAGATAAGATTGAATCTGTATCGAGCCTTGATCCTGTCATCCAAGTCCATGATCCAACTCCAATAGAGTCTTACTGTCTGCCTCTGCCTTTGTGTATACGAGTCTTCATCCTGGGTTGGTTTGTAACATCACCCCCCCCTTAAGATTCATGTCCTCATGAATGCAATCGTCTTGATCTTCTTGATCCGTAATCTCGTCCCATAGGCCTCCCTGAAGCCTATACCATAACCATCCTAAAACCTGAAAAGAAAAACTATACTACTGAAAAAGTCCAGAGACACCAGGTCTTCCTCTTCATGCTTCTTCCTCCCCCATTTCCATGTGACAGTCTTCATATGCCATGACTGTATCACAATCCGATTTATTGTCGTCAGACTCCTCCAATGTTTCTTCATTCTGAGGTTCGTCTACTTTGATTATCGTGCCCTCGTGTCCTTCCGGGAGTGGTTCATCATTGAACAGTGATGCATCCATCATTCCGGTTGTCAGTTCCTCGGGTTCCATCTGCTCCTGAGGCATTTCCCTCTCTTTGCCTTTTATAGAGGGTACAGACCTTCTTGGTCTGTTATGTTGTGGTGCCACCATTTGTTTTTTTGGTTGCACTGTTGGGATTTTCCTCTTTCTTGAGAATGTCCCATTCCTGTCGACTTCCTCATAAATGGGTCATCGGTCTCCCTTCCACCTCTTCCAGTTTCTCTCCAACTTCTCCAAATATTCCCCTCTCAAACTTGCCGTCTTCCCAACCAAAGAGTGATTTGGAGACCTGTGGCTTTGTATAATTTGTATAGTGATGAAACTTCATTTCTCGCTTCTGAATCATCCTTGGTGCTGAAGGATTTTCCTTATGGAACTTTTTAACTTTTTGCACTGCATTTGTAACATTGAGTGCTGGTTCCCAAGATGACTCCTCTCGTGGATAATTCCGCCATTTGATCAAGTATTCCAATTTTCCTCCTCCTTGGCCACTGACACAACTGTCCAAGATTTCCTCCACCTCGTATTCTTCATCTTTTGACTCCTCCACCATCTGAGCTTCTTTTCGAGCTGCTGCTTTCTCCTTCTGTCTGGGGAACACAGGTTCTTTGTATGGTTTTAGCAAAACCTCATTGAACATGTTGTATATCCTCCATGACTTGGGAATTTTTAAATGGTACGCTGCTGCTCCGACTTTCCCTATCACCTCCAGTGGTCCCACAAACTTGCCATCCAACTTCTTAGTTACGCATAGTGTAGGAAGGTTCTCTGTACTGAGATACACCTTATCCCCTGGCTTATACTCTTGCGACACCTGATGGGTTTCATCATATTGTCGTTTCATAGTATCGGCTGCCTTTTCCAGAGATTGGGTTGTTTTTTCATGTACCTTTTTCACTTCCTGTGCTAATTCTTCAAGCGCTACTACCTTGGGTTGGTATGTGGGATTTAGACCTTTGTTTGGATGTCGCCCATAGTTCATGAAAGAACAGTGTGAATCCAGTGGACAAATGTACCCTGTCATTGTGACAGAACTGTGCCACTGCCAACCAATCACTCCAATTGTCCTGACAATTGTTGACAAACATAGACAGGAATGCTTTTACTTCCTGATTAACTCTTTCAGTCTGTCCATCTGTCTGTGGGTGATATGCTGTTGATGGATTTCCTTTAATCCCCAGCATTCCATACAAGTCCATCATGAACCATGACATGAATTGTGGTCCTCAATTGCTGATTACTTTTCTTGGCAGTCCATGCTCTCGGAAGTCATTATCCCTGAATAGTACTGCAATCCCTTGTGAAGTGACCGTTGTAGTAGTGGGAAGAAAATAAGATTTCTTGGTGAACCTATCCACTATGACTAAGACAGCATCGTTTTCACCTTTGACTTCTGAACGGTCCAATCAATTCTACTGAGATATTTGTCATTTCCTGTGTACCTCATTTGGCCTTAATGTGCTGCCACACTTTTGTCGGATTCGATGCTTCACTCTGCGATCACAAGAATACTTCTCATCAATTCCCTACTTAATACTTCATTGTCTTATGCACATGTTGGCCACCAAAAATGTTCTTGTTTGATCTCTCTAGGTTTTTGAAGCTCCCATGGAATCGTCCCACAGATGAATCCGCTATATTGATTCCTGATTACTCTGACTAGTTCCGTTCAGCGAGTAATATATGATCGGATTCTTCGCAATGTATTACCCAATTCATATTCAGCTTAAATTGGGATCTGTGGATCTCGCTAGTCCTTCTTGAACTTGGACGTTTCCCATTTGCTGTCAGAGAGATATCTTCCTCACTTCCCATTACATTCCTCTAGATATCGCATCAATCATCATTATCTCAAAATGATCTTCCTTCAATAGTATTATCTCTTCATTCCGATCCTCCCAGATGATGGATCCGTCTTCTCTTCAGAGATTCGCCTTTGATCATATGACTCTTTCCACTGTTTGATGACAAAATTATCCTTGAAACTGTCACCATCGCACTTGTCTCCTATGAGATTCTGTGTTTCTAAGTATGTGGTTCTGGTGATCCATCAAACCTCTACTGTTTGTTTGCCCCTTTGAGATAATGTGACCATTCATAAAATGAATGCATGACTGTTGAGCATTTCTTTCTCATAGATCTCATAATTTCATTCTTGCTTCATTTAGTGATTTTGAAATGAATGCCACTGGTCTCCAAGAGTCCGTCTTTCCCCTCCCTGGTAATATTCCGCCTAGTGTGAAATCTGATGCATCCACCTCACACCGAATTGTCCTTTCATCATCAGGAATTTTGAGAACTACTTCCTCCCCAATAAGTTTTCAGTCCCTGAAAAGCCTCTTGTTGAAATTGTGTCCATTCCCAGTCAACCTTGCCTGTTAGCTTCATTAATGGTTTGGCTGTTTTTGCGAAGCCCTGCACAAATCGCTGATAGAAATTTATAAAACCCAAAAACTGCTGAAGTTCCTTCTTTGACTTGGGAACTGGCCAGTTTGCTATGGCTTCTACTTTGCCCTTCTCCATCTTAATTGCATCCTGACTAATGACTAGTCCAAGGAAATCGATTTCCACTTTATCAAACCAACACTTCTCCGGTTTCAAGGAAAGTTTATGTTCTGCCAACTTGGCCAAGATCTGATTGACATGATTGTTGTGTTCTTTCTGTGTCTTTGAAAAGACCAGAATATCATCCATGTAAATAACAACCCATCCTTTTGCAATCTCTTCCCTGAATATATCATTCATCATTGTCTGGAAGGTTGCCGGGGAATTTGTTAATCTGAAAAACATCACAAGTGGTTCAAATAGTCCTCTATTGGTCCTAAATGCCGCCTTCCACTCATCTCCTTCTTTTATCCTGACATTGTTGTAGCCCCAACGAATGTCCATTTTCGAAAAGATTTTTGCCTTTGACAATTTATCCACTAATTCTCCAATCAAAGGAAGAGGATAACGATTTTTAATTGTCATCTCATTAAGCTTCCTGTAATCTTGAACTGGTCTCAAGGTTCCATCTTTCTTTTTAACAAAAAAGAATGGTGACGCCATTGGTGATTTACTTGGCATGATACATCCTGATTCTAGATTTTCTTTCAAGAATACATCTAGTTGTTCCTGCTCATTCCTACTAAGTGGGTAAATTTTACAGTCAAGGGGCTTGGATCCTGGTAATAGCTCAATGGCATGATCCCATGGCCTCCTTGGTGGTAGTTCATCAAAGGTTTTCTTTCAAAACCTTTTCCTTGGCTTCAGGTAATGAGCAGTGGCACTGTTTCTTCTAAGTGTTTGCTCTACTTTTCTTTTCCCTGATGCCAATTTCTGTGGCCTTGATGCAAAGCCCTTAATTGTAGCTCTGGTTCACTGATATGAACTGCTAACATTTCTCTCCCTCTTCCAACCACTCCATTGTGTTAACTTCTTCTTCTGGTTTGTTTACTTCCGAAGTTTTCCAACACTTTCCCGGGCATCGAGAGAATTCTATCTCTTTCTTTCTCCAATTAACAAGTGGATTATGGCATCACAACCAGTCATGTCCTAGGAATATATCTGTTTTTCCTAACTGGGATACTGCAAACTCCATGATCTCTTCATGCTTGCCAATTTTAATCTTCAGCTGTACCATGTGCTTGACATTGCCTGAAGTGTTCCTTGTTCCATCCACATTGTATACAGGTATTGCCCTAGGCAATTGTTGTTTGTTTAATTTATGTTTTCAACAAACTGTGTACTGATACATGATCTGTGCATCCGCGAATCAATAATCAGTTCTGCGTTTATCTGTTCCATTGTGTCCATGTGTTAAAACCAAAAACTAACATTCATTGTTGGTATTTTCTGAAGTCCTCACAAATCGCTTTTGTTTTAGCAGAGGCTAAGTACCACTCTGCATCTGCTTCAGTTGCCTTATTCAGGTCTTTAACTAATTC
>JAENRT010000015.1:42925-57104 GCA_032173475.1 Amanita phalloides | reverse complement strand
TAATTGGTATCTCTAGACTGTACTCCTTGATATATGGCACACTCAATGGATTGTCTTTGTTGTCAACCAATGGTACTCAAGCCTGATCAGTACCAGCACACCTATGCTGTGGTAGTGACGAGGGTCCCCTCAAGTATGGTGTTGCCTAGTAATGAGAAGCTTCGCTCACTGGACTCATGGTTTCACCAACACAGCCTCTACTGCCAAGGGTGTACTCTAACACACAAGCCATTTGTGTTACAACCTATGCGAACATTTTCATTTTCTTATGTCAGCACCTTCCTTTCCTGACTATCTATGCATCGCCACATCTCCTCATGATTATGCAATGTCACTGCTCACATAAGCGTGACCCTTTTCATCTATGACATATGCTTACCATCGTCTCGTTTCTATGACGTCGCTATGATATCACTAATGACGCATTATGATCTCATAGCTATGATATCATTCTCTAACACGTTCACTACCTTTTACAGACAGTAGGTTTACGTATAAATACGAGAGTTTGTCTTAGGTCGAACCTTAAGTTCGACTTAGCTTGTAATACACAAGTTACATCTCTGGGAACTCTAAGTTCTGGTGAGATTGTCAAAGTCGTTGTTCAAGCGCTCTCATCCGCCTCACTCGTCTCAAGCCTGAGTCTCTTTCGTCGGACTTAGCGCTGTCTATTCAATCGCGTTTCGCCAGACTCTTCATTGTTATTGTCTTGGACAATCCTCGTGGCATTACGTCATTGATTAGATTGGACGACGACTGTCGATCATAACAAATTTTATAGTCGAACTTACCAAGTACAGGGCTCGAGTACCGGAGCTCATTAGCGGCTCACCGCGTCGAGACTTACGGCTCAGGACCGGTTGGTAACCCGAAGCCGCCTATTCAAGGTTATTGCTAGGAGTATTCACGCAGAGGAGCTACACACACAACATGCTTGGGCATTTAACAAGAATGTGGCACATTGTCATTTCCAGCTTCTTGATGAGATCATCATGGAGCATGACATTCCTATGGAGAACATTTATAATATGGACAAAAAGGGTTGCCAGCTGGGCAGAGGTGTTAGGACTAATCCCACCACAACCACAGGTCTCACATGAATAGAGATAGAGAGCAGAGATGAGTTTATTGACACAGTAGAAAAGTAAGCTGGGTGAGAGCAAACTATCTAGAGTCCTAGGACTCCTACCTACAGACACACCTCTTTATATACCCAGCCCATGGTCTGTGTGCACAGACTACACTGCCCCAAAGGCTATGCATGCGCAGCAACAGCCTAGACCCTTCCATAGCCAGACTACTCCAGACCCCTATGCCTATACCTTCATACAGCCACCCATGGCTTACCTAACCAGTCCTTCCATAATGGATCCCCTAAGCCCCTATGCGTATTGGTATGTCATCCTGTGTCCATAGGCCTCCAGATAAAATATAGAAAAATACAGAAAAATAGATAGAGTCGTAACATGACCCCCTCCTTAAGGCTTCACGTCCCAGGAAGCCATGTTGGTCATAGAACATTAATCCAAGCTCCTAACAAACTCATGCCACACATCTTCTTTGGCATATATATCTTGGCGGTTGCCTTTCCACCATTGCCAGTTGTGCTTGAGCTTTTCTAAATATTCACACTCAAGCTTGCCATCTTCCCATCCATACAGTCACTTTGCGATTGGGATCACCATGTGGTTTTGCCATTTGTGGAAACTGGTGCTTATATTGTGCACATTGACCATCCGCCAGGGTGCGCTCAGATTCGCTTTGTGGAATTTTTGGACTTCCTTCTTGGCATTGTCCAGATTTTCCGCTGGTTCCCATGTGGACTCCTTGACAGGATAATTTTTCCACTTGATGAGGTACTCCAAGCATCCACTGCCACACCCACTGACTTGACTGTCCATGACTTCTTCCACCTTGTATTCATCATCCTGTGACTCCTCAACCATTTGCACTTCTTTGTGCGATGCAGCTTTTTCCTTTTGAGCTGGAAAAACCGGTTCCTTATATGGTTTGAGATGGATCTCATTGAATATGTTATAGATTTTCCAGGACACAGGAATCCTCAGCTGGTATGCAGACTGTCTGATTTTCTTTACCACATCCAGGGGACCTATAAACTTGCCATCCAGCTTTTTTGTGACTCGAAGCATTGGAAGATTGGCTGTGCTAAGATAGACTTTGTCACCAGGCTGGTACTGACACACTGGTGCCTTCGACTCATCATATTTACACTTCATGGTTTCTGTGGCTTTTTCAAGGGCAGCAGTGGCATTGGCATGAATTCCCTCAACCTGTTTGGCCAGATCTTCAACAGCCACAACCTTTGGCACATATGTCAGATTGAGACCCTTGTAAGGATGTTGCCCATAGTTCATAAAGAATGGGGAATATCCCATGGCTGAATGTGTGTGATCATTGTGACAGAATTGTGTGACCACGAGCCAATCACTCCAGTTGTTCTGTTGGTGATTCACAAACATGGTAAGGAATTCCTTAACAGTCTGATTGATGCATTCCGTTTGGCCATCTGTTTGTGGGTGGTATGCAGTTGAGCAATTTGCCTTAAAGGTCGTCCATGAACTTGGAGACGAATTGTGGCCCTTGGTCACTGATAATCTTTTTGGGTAATCCATGCTCCCTGAATACGTTATCACAGAATAGAGTGGCAACTCCTTGTGACGTGATAGTGGATGTAGTGGGTAAGAAATAGGATTTCTTTGTAAACTGATCTACAATGACCAAGATCATGTCATTTCCCTTTGACTCTGGAAGTGGACCGATTAAATCCATTGAAATAATCTCCCATGGTGCATCTGGAACCTTGTTAGGATGAAGTGGTGCCACCTGAGCTTGTCTATCCAGTTTCGCCTTTTGGCAGGTTTCACATCCCACAATGTAATTCTGAATGTCCTTACACATTTGTGGCCACCAGAAATCCCTGGTTATTAATTCAACCATTTTATCAATTCCTGGGTGTCCCCAAGAGTGGTATATTGCCAATAGCAATTCATGAGTGTTTATATTTGCAGGGACATACACTCTGCCTTTCCATTCCACCAGTCCATTGACTATCTTGAAATCCTCATTGTTATCATCTAGTCCCTTTTGAACCTGAGTCTCCCATTGCCTTTTTGGAATCCACCAGATATCATTAATGATATCTTCAATGGCCCTGTCATCATCAAAGACTCTGACAAATAAATCATCTTTGAGTAATATAACCCCTTCATTGTCTGGTCCTCCCAGGTGGTGATCTGTTCATCATGACAAAATGTCCACCTTGGAGTTTGACTTTCCAGATCGATGTTTGATGATAAAATTATATTCCTGTAGGTCCGTGACCCATTGTGCCTGTTGTCGATTGAGATTTTGTGGTTTCCAGAAGTATGTCAGATTTTGGTGATCTGTTAGTACTTCCACAATCTCTTTGGCACTTTTGAGATAGTGCAACCATTCATAGAAGGTGTGCATTACTGCCAACATCTCTTTATTGTAAATTTCATAATTCCACTCAGTGTCATTCAAGGCTTTTGAAATAAATGCCACCAGTCACCAGGATTTGTCTTTGCCCTGCTGAGACAAGATTCTGCCAATTGCAAAATCTGAAGCATCTACTTCGATTCGAAATTGTCCCTCATCATCCAGAATTTTGAGTACAACCTCCCTCACCACAAGGTCTTTCAGTCCCTGAAAGGCTGAATCCTGTAGTTCAGTCCAAAGCCACTCATCCTTCCCTGTCAACTTGGTTAGCAGTTTTGCTATAGATGCAAAACCTTCCATGAAGCATCAATAAAAGTTTACAAAGCCCAAAAATTGCTGGAGTTCCCTTTTACATGTAGGGGTTGGTGTTATGAGCTCACACCCAACAACACTAACCCACCATCCTAGAGGACACAGACCCACAGGCCTTGTCAAGCAGGGGAGAGAAGGGAGGGGGAAAAGGGGTATATTGGCTATAGACAGAGTCCTACATGGGTGTAAGAGAAACCATCTTAAGTCTGGGGAGACTCAAGCTACTTGCACTACTTATATACTACTCTACCAAGACCCTTGCCACTGCCTAGTACCACCAGCACTCCTACAGCATTCATGCTTCTTCTGGTCCTGTATGAGTGCTGCCTCTGTGCTGTCACCATTGCTATGCATCTGGGCACAGCCACTGTATCACCATCTTCTGGACCAGTCTGGGTTGCCCTAGACCTTGTAACCATGAGGGGCTATATCCTTAAGGCCTCCTTGTCTCCATAGGCTGTGCTGCAATCCCATATGACCATATGCACTGCCACTGCTGCTTCCTGATGCGTGATGGCATGATCCCTGATGCACTGATGCCGACATCGATCAATGATGCCATCAAGAGCGCGATCCTCTTGCCTAATCCAGCTGTCTTTCCTAGTATAGTGTATGGCTGCCTTGTATGGCCATCATCTTGTCCCATGGTAAGCGCTCCCATGTGCTAACCCATGCAAAGTGTTCCCAGGCTCCCTCCTAAGGCTCCTGGCCAGTATAAAGACTGTGATAGTGGTCCCAGACCACTGATAGATAGATTGAAAATGTGATGCTGATTTTGTGATTGTAACAGTTGGCCACTCTGCAATTGCTTTAACCTTGCCAGTTTCCATTCAAATAGAATCCTCACTAATTACCAGGCCTAAAAAATCGATTTCTGGGCAATCAAACCAACACTTTTCTGGTTTGAGTGACAACTTGTGATTTTCCAATTTTGCCAGGATATGGTTAACATGTTTTGTGTGTTCATCCTGTGTAGACAAGAACACTAATATGTCATCCATATAAATGACAACCCATCCCTCTGCGACTTCTTGCCGGAAAATGTCATTCATCATTGTCTGAAAAGTTGCTGGTGAATTGGTTAGACCAAAGAACATGACTAGTGGCTCAAATAGCCCTCTATTCATTCGGAATGCCACTTTCCACTCATCGCCCTGCTTGATGTGAACATTGTTGTACCCCCAGCAGATATCCATTTTTGAGAATATCTTAGCCTTGGATAGTTTGTCTATAAGTTTGCCAATTAGAGGTAGTGGGTACCAGTTTTTGATAGTCATGTTGTTCAGCTGCCTGTAATCCTGTACTGGTCACAACTTCCCATCTTTTTTCTTGACAAAGAAGAAAGGAGACACCATTGGTGATTTACTGGGTTGAATTTGTCCTGATTCCAGGTTTTCTTTAAGAAAATCATCAAGTTGAGCCTGTTCATCCCAGTTTAGAGGATATATTTTACAATCCACTGGTTTCACTCCTGGTATTAATTCAATCACATGGTCCCAAGGTCATTGTGGCGGCAACTCATCAAAGGTTTCTTTTTCGAAGACCCTCCAGTGTCCTAAATAATGTTTAGGCACTACTTCTTCCAAAGTGGACTTTTGAGTGGCCTCAGATTCCTTAGCAGCAATATTGGTTGCTACTGATTGCAACCTAAGTTCTGGCTCCCTGATTTCAATAGCCAACAATCATTCACCCTCCTGAAGCCTTTCTAAAGGGGCCACTTCATCTTCCAGTTCCTCTACCTGCAATGATGTCCAACAAGTTCCCAGGCACCAAGTAAATCAAACCTCCTTTTGTTTCCAATCAATGGCCAGGTTGTGATGTTTGAGCCAATTGTGACCTAAAAACAAGTCTGTTTTACCCAAACATGCCACACTGCATTCTATTATTTCTTCATGATCCCCAATTCGCAGTTTAAATTGTGTTGTGTACTCAATGCTTCCCATCGCATTCCAGGATCCATCTGCATTGTAGACTGGTAATGGCTTTATTAGCTGCTGTTTATTTAATTTGTGTCATTCCACAAATTCCTCATTAATACAAGAGCCTGTGCACCCTGAATCAACTAGTGCTAGCACATTGATTGTTTCACTGGTGTCCATAGTTGTAAGCACACAGTGTAAATCAATTTCTTGTTTACCTGTGGCATGGACTATTTGTTGCCTAAGTTCCACAGTGCCTCTTGTTCTGATAGTTTGTTGAGATCATGTAGTAACTTAGTATTGACCTTGTTGACCTGTTTCGTCAGTACCCATTCTTTTAAACAATGAACTGCAGTTTCATTATTTTCCTGCCAAATTTGCCTTAATACCCATGCCAGGGTCCAAGGGGTTAACTGATTTGTTTTGACACTCACACTTAAATTTTGTATCTGATGAATGAGAGGGGAACATTCATATAATAATTCTGGTACTTTTACACAAGAATCATTGTTCAAAATAGAAACTCTATCAGCCAGCAGTGTGGAGCGCATGTCTACTGGCTGTCACCAAAACCCTTTTCCTTTCCCATCTCCCTCCATTGCTCCTCTGTGAGCTCCTTGATTTTAACTTCTCTAACATGGCCCTTTCCTTTCTCATTCTGTGTGTACTTCTTGGTTCTTTGCAGTCTCTTGCAAAGTGCCCTGTCTTTCCACAATTATAACATGTGTCTGGCACATGTTTAACCTTATCAACATCCATGGCATTAGGATCATGAGTTGAAGATGATGCCTGAGCCAGTTTATAGGTTCAGGTGTTTGATGATGACTTGGGTTGTTCCTCCCTGAACGGAGTCTTTTTCTGTTGATCACCATATGCTTCCCTGGCCCTTTGGTAGGCATGTGCTAGTTCTGTGACCCTTTCCATTACTCAATCAAGATCATCACCTTCATCAAGATCCCCAATCTTGATTAACTCATAGCCTAAGTTGGGATTGAGCCCCTTTTTGAAGTGATCTTTTGCCACACTGGAATTCCATCCTGTCAGGGGTAACAATGCTTTGAACTCGATGATGTAATCTTTGACCACTCGGCTTCCCTGTTGGAGTTTTTGGATTTGCTCGACAGCATGCTCTCTTGTTTCTTTTGACATAAAGAAGTCATGCATTTGTTGTTTAAGATCCATCCATCCAAGAAATGGTGGCTTATGAGTTTGAGGAGGTCTGGCATAATATGCCATCATAGTTCTGACTGCGGTGACATATTGTCCATCCCATTGTTCTTGGTAGGTTAAATCATTGTCCCAGCCATGATTTGCAACTTTGTCCTCATATTCCATATCGCTGTCAATTTGCTCTTTCATTTTGACAGCAGCCCACATTCCAGCACAGTCTCCTTTTCCCTTTCAAATGTGTTGCAGCACAACATATATTTTCTGATAATTATCCATTTCATGGGCTAATCGGAAATACACATCCATTCCCCAGCACCAAGCATCTACTTGAGCAGCATCTCCTTTGAAGTGATCAGGTAATTCTAATTTAACCAATGATTGGGCTGCTGGTGCTGGTTGCATATCTTGGTATTCATTAATTACATGTTGCACCAAGGTTCCCATGTCTGTCGCCATTTGTGTGGTACCTCGATCCCATCATTGTCTCTGGATTACTCGATCTGCTATTTGCTGTTCAGTTACTCCCAGCTCTCCCACTCGGGATTTGGGTTGTAAATTGGCTCGAGGTCCGAAGTAAAATTTGAATTGGTTGATTGCTGTATGCAATAATTCTGTCATATGATCTGTCCATTCAAACCCCATTTTGACATGTCCAAGGTCTCCATCAACAATTGCTTGAATCATGGGCCATCCATTTGTTCCGTTCAAGCTGACCCATACATGGAAACCAACCCATTTGTTCTGCCAGACAACTTTAAACTCAACAAGTTGATCTGACCAATATTCTGGATTGAACTGGTTTACTGTGTGTACTGATGGGAATGCAGGCCATTCAAACTGGTTCCATAACTCCTCCTTAAACAAGGCCAGATAACAATATCCAGGGATAGCAGGTGTCATATGATTGAAGATCTTGACCACACTTTGGACTTGTTGCTGGAATCACCTGTTGGGGTGGTTGCCAGGCAAGTTAAACCTTATTCAACAGATTTCCTGGCTTAGGAATCTTGTCAGGTTATCGTTCCTGGATGCTCCCACAGTATATTCACTGAAACCATTGCCTTTTAGCCAGTACATTTCTTCCCACCCATGCATTCCATGGTCCATAGTGGACACATGAATTCGTTTGAGTTCTGGCATGATGGTGGTTTTGATAATTGCCATACTTTCACAATAAGGATACTGCCATGAGAGAATTTTATTGACTGTGGGGAATGCAGGCCAATTGAATAGATCCCAATACCTTTGTTTGATCAGGATGAGGTAGCAGTAACCAGGGATTTGGTTGTGCAGCAAGGCTACCCAGGGTCTCTTCATATATCGGTCCGAACCATCATCCCAATCTAGGGCCCCCATGTGTTTACAATCATGACCCAATCGTACTAGTGATCTGATCATATCCCAGCCCCTAGGCCCAGTGGGTGTTTGCTCAATATGGTAACAGTCGTTGTACCCATATGTGCATTGGATGTTTACATGTCCATTGGTGTTCCTAAGGTTATGATCCCATGAGTTGATTTCCTGAATTTGAGGAAATGCCAGCCATTCATACATGTCCCAGAATTGATTTTCAATTAAAATCAAATAACAATAACCTGGTATATCTGGATGTAATACATGTTTGGTGTGAGCAGGACATGGGTATGGGTAAGGAATGTCTATCTCCTTTTCAACTTCCCTTTTCCAGTTGTTAATGGTCCATTGCTTTTCCTCATTGAACCCCTGCCTGGGTTCAGTATCTGCGGATAGCCAATCTGCTGTGCATGGGACTTCGCCATGCCACCAAGTGGCATCTGCACCTGTGGTTCTGGTTAGCAACTTGCTAGGTCCAGTATGAGCAGTTACCACTTGGGCATATGACATGGGCACTGGCATTGAGCACACTGTTGATGACTGTCCAACTACCCACAACTGAATGGTGGAGGCACGGCCTTTTCCCTTTTGGGATTCCTTTTGTCCACCAAATCGGGCATACTTGCTATATTTGCCATGCTTCTCCATTCGTTTCATGTCTTTCCAGGTGTAGGATTCATCCTCATGTGGTCACAACACTGCCTTTTCGATAACATGGTACATGCTAGCCTTGTGATGGTCCTGGAAACCAAATTTGATGGTTTTGTCACACATCTTGGGCTCCCAGGACAGAATCTGAGTGACAGTTGGCCAAGCAGGCCAATCAAACTTATTGTAGAATTCCTTTTTGAACAGGTACATATAACAGTACCCGCTTCATTGCCAGGGTTGATCCTCGGGGATGTCCGTGGTGTATGCACTCGGTAATTTTGGATGAGTCAGCACTTTGACCCAATTGTCTGTGTATGCGATATCTTCCCCAATGATTTTGAGGAAATCTGTGAGTCCCACCAAATGAGAAGTGCCAGGGTCCGATTTCATTATCAGGGGCGAGCACAGGAACAGCGTATTGTGGCATGTACTTTGATACTCTTTCTGTTTGATATGTGCTTTCATGTATGGATCGGGTCATTTCCCATCCAATCACTCCTGGTTGGCGATCTCAGCCATTTCCCTGTTGTAGCTATGGGTTTTAATGTTCCCATTTTTGGTGTGCATCAGCCAATTCTGCTCCTTGGCTGACAAGACCAAGCTGTTATGTCATAGGGTAATGATGTTCCAGCCCATCAAAAATGTGGGCATCGCATTGTCTGTTGTTGGTGACAGTGGTGACTGACCAAGTAATTTCTTCTGTGCACTCCTGTGCCCATTCAATTCCAAGTTGTTTACCAGCCTGCACAAGAGTGAGGCCAGTGCAGGGGATGATGTAGTTGAATAAAGAAGCCATTGTTGCTTCCACGGTTGTCACCTTAGACCTTTTAAGTAAAAAGGTTGTTGCCACTTCTTCTATATCTGCACTTCCTAATGCAGATATTCTTTGATGCAGTCAATAACACACCCACACTCAATTCTTGGATTTAGTTCCACCAAATGACCTAAAAGTGTGGTGCCTGGGGTTTCACTTGAGTGTCCTTGTGCTCAGATTGATTAGATCTGATACATAATTGGTATCTTGAGACTGTTCTCCTTGCTACATGGCATGCTAGTAGATTGCTTTTGCTCATTCCTGAGCTTTTCTGAAACAAATGGTATAGCCTGTTGACCAGTGCCTGCCTGCACTTTCAATCACACAGGACTATTCTCATCCAAATGTCCTTTGTCAACAGTAACCTTTCAGTAGTAGTCCCTGACAGCAGTCAAGGAGTCTATCTGTGGTTGATGTTGATGGCATTCCTCGAGAGCTGCTTGTCATCACACCAACAGAGTGTGGACAGAGGTCAGACAGGCAAATTTGAAGGAACTCATTGAAAGCGCACACAGCAACAAGCAAGAGATGCTTGGTGTGGTTGCCAATGATGGCGAGAGGTGTGGTATGAAGGACTCTAGATTATGTTAGGACTAATCCCACCACAACCACAGGTCTCACATGAATAGAGATAGAGAGCAGAGATGAGTTTATTGACACAGTAGAAAAGTAAGCTGGGTGAGAGCAAACTATCTAGAGTCCTAGGACTCCTACCTACAGACACACCTCTTTATATACCCCAGCCCATGGTCTGTGCACACAGACTACACTGCCCCAAAGGCTATGCATGCACAGCAACAGCCTAGACCCTTCCATAGCCAGACTACTCTGGACCCCTATGCCTAGACCTTCATACAGCCACCCATGGCTTACCTAACCAGTCCTTCCATAATGGATCCCCTAAGCCCCTATGCATATTGGTATGTCATCCTGTGTCCATAGGCCTCCAGATAAAATATAGAAAAATACAGAAAAATAGATAGAGTTGTAACAAGAGGGAGGAAAGCAAATTGCCAAAAGTACTTCCTTTCTCATACTAGATGTATGACATACAAGAAATGTAGTGCCAATCTTGAGCTAATCACAATCCTTGAGTCTGTATGTGTGGATGGGATGTCTGACATGGCTCCAGGCTTCATCTTCTCTGGGAAGGAGTTTAGCCCCAAGTGGTTTGAAGTGAATCCAAAATATGGCAAGTCTAAGTCACACTCAAAGTGAAGGATTTAGTAGACTCATCTCACACAGTATATCCATGTCAGAGAATGGGTGGACAGATAATGTCCTCTGTGTAGAATGGTTCACAAAGTCATTTGTTCCTCAGGCAACAGCTTGTAACATATCTGGTAAACCAATCTTGCTAATATATGATGGACATTGTCAAGGTCCAGTCTCTACCTAGATTCTGGACAAATGGAAGTCTGGTATGTGGAAGTCTGGAGTGAGGGTGAACAGGGGAAGTACGGAGATGAAGTCTGGAGGGGGAACTTAACTGGACTCAGCTTCAGCATTCTTGGGCTGCACCTGCCGTGTGTATCTTGTCCAACTTCGGAGTTCCAGGAATGGAGTTGGGTCAAGGTTGTGATTGTTGAGTAGGACATTGTGGACGACGTTGAGGATGAGGGACACGAGTGGAGTGGATGAGGAGTTAGGAGAGAGAGGAGCCAAGTCAAGAGGGGGGCACAATCTATGATATTCGAACTAAGGTCTATGGTACAGGGATGTCACTTTAAGTACCTACTCAGCATCAGAGTTCCGGAAGTGAGTGGAGGTCTCAGTAGCTTATCGATATGAGTTGAGATGAGATAGCCACCAGACTATCTCAACATGCATCCATAGAATCATGTATGTATAGTAACGAAAGATTTCGGTGCCATGGAGATGGATAGGAAGGTGAAACGTAGCAATGAACATGAAGCCCATGTTGAAACATGGCAATGACAAAAAAGGAAAGTAGAAGGGAATGGACTTAGCGAAATATGAGTGTCCTAATGGAGTCCACATATGTCCATGATGGAAGTCCAGGGTTGTCTGTCATCCAACGGGAGTGTTTGCCAGGTATGGAGTTCAGAAGTCCATGTTGTAAGGTCCGTGTCGTGACCGGAATGTGACAGACATGGATCACATGATACTGTTAAACTCATTGAATTGGCATGCAAGAACAATATAATTCTATTTTGCCTTCCCCCTCATGCCACCCATAAACTCCAACCACTTGATGTTGGGGTGTTTGGTCCATTTGCAAGAGCTTGGATCATGTGTTGTGACACAATTGTTGCAGAGACAGGTCAGGAAATGCAACACAAAGATTTTGTCAAGGAATACATGAATGTGCAGGGAGCAACTTTCAAGCTGATGACAATCCAAAATACATGGAGGAAGTCAGGCTGTTGGCCTATCAATCCCAACATCTTTACTAAGAAAGATTACACACCAAGTACTCCAATGTTGACAACTTCATCCCATGTTCCTTCCAGTTTCCCAATAACTCCTGGTGTTATGATGACGAGTTGTTGTCCAATCTAATCAATGACATTATGCCATGAGGATTGTCCAAGACAATAACAATGTAAAGTCTGGCGAAATGCGATTGAGTAGACAGCACTAAGTCCGTTGAAGGAGACTCAGGCTTGAGACAAGTGAGGCAGATGAGAGCGCTTGAACAACAACTTTGACAATCTCACCAGAACTAGGAGTTCCCAGAGATGTAACTTGTGTATTACAAGCTAAGTCGAACTTAAGGTTCGACCTAAGACAAACTCTCATATTTATACATGAACCTACTGTCTGTAAAAGGTAACGAACGTGTTAGAGAATGATATCATAGCAATGTCATAGAAATGAAACGATGGTAAGCATATGGCATAGGTAAAAGGGTCATGCTTATGTGAGTGGTGACATTGCATAATCATAGAAATGAAGTGGTGATGCATGGATAGTCAAGAAAGGAAGGTGCTGACATAAAAAATAAAAATGTTCACATGGGTTGTAACACTAGCTCTCCTTTAGAGAACTTGTCCACAAGTACTAATTTGATATAATACAAAATGAGAACAAAGTCGAGGGCTTACTCGACATTATTAAATTCGGTTTCGGTCCACCAGGCTGGCTTTCCGAGGCAGAATTCTAGTCATCACTGTCTGGGCAATTTCAGTTATTAAACCAAGCATGGCGTTCATCGTCATTATTAAAGGTAACTGTTCCAGGGCAGGTTCCCTGCTGATAACCTTGGCGCATTCAGCGGGTTGTGCATGGGCAAGTAGGAGGTGGGTGTGAAGGGTGAGGCAGTTGCTGACATTCAAGGTGTGCTGATGGTCCAGGGGTTGATCCAGCATCAATGGTTCAATTGCTGATGGGTCTAGGGAGGATTGCTCGGCTAGGGACATGCTGTGACGTCAAGTGTCCTCGAGAGTTGCAGATCATGCATTGAGGGCGGCATGGTTGTTTTCGTGGTGCCTGTGGCGTTGCGGGCATGTTTCCTCTCTGTCTTGGCGGAGTAGTAGGGTTAACTGATGTGAAAACAATCGGAGGATTGATGGGTATAGCAGAGGATGTGGATCCTTCTGGTTGTCTCGTTGTGAGAGGGGTCCTCATCATAAGTGGCACAGTAGAGTCAAGTTCAGCAAGAGTCTGAACTACTACTTGCGTTTCATCTCCATTGAGGATAGTGTGCAGCGTGGCAATCAGTCTTGGTGGGAATTTGTCATTGACTAAACTGGACGTGGCCAGGGTCTTGTTTTTCACTTCTTCAAATTGTCCAAGGATGTCACCAATCTGGTCCTGCATTTCGTCTGAGATGTCAATGATCTCGTGTTGGTTAGGAATGCAGTAAATAGGGTTGAACCAGGAATTGATCTTGATCAAGTTCCTGACATCATTGATTTGAGGGAGGATGCATATACGGTTAGCTCGGACGAGCTTGATGGCGCTAATGATGTATCGTTCAATGTCGGTTATTAATAGGTGGCGGAGGAGATCCAGGGCAAGCTGATCAAGATTGATCTGGATAGACTCGGTGAGTTCCCACACTAGGTGGTTGATGTTGATGAAAGTTTCAACGAGGTGAGTGCAGTCAAAGTTTGTATACTCGATGGCGATCTGTCTGATGGCAATGGCATGTGGTTCGCTGGAAAGTATTCTCCAGACTTGTGCAAGACAAACAATGATTGCTTGATCCAATTTGATCTGGGCGAAAGCACAGGTTCTCCTAATTTGACCAAGTATTTTGTGATAGGTTAAACAAGAGATAAATGCTCCTGAAAATCCATGAGTTCCTCGAGTTGGAACGGTTGTGGACCTCTAGCTTCCATCTGATGTAAAATATTCATTCTGCCACTGCTGGTAGCTTGGCTGCCATCTGTTGGACTGTTTCGGGTGCCATCTTCAGTATCCATTGGAGTGTCTGATGGAATGTGTCCCTGATTACTCTCAGGTACCACATGACTAAGATCTGATCTCGTAGCTCCTGCTGGTACATCTTCTC
>JAENRT010000015.1:16437-35004 GCA_032173475.1 Amanita phalloides | reverse complement strand
CTTGTTCATCCATTGTCGTTTTGTTTTACTTTTTTTAATGTTGTTTTCTAGTTTTTCCTAATCCTATTTCCAAGCTCCTATCCCATTGTATGAATAAGTCTTCTTTAATAATATAACATCCTCATTATCCGCTTTCTCCTTGTTCACATATCCAGGCCCTTCTTGATAAGAGATATCTGCCTAGAATTTGATTTGCTGGCACCTGTGTTTGATTAAAAAATTGTATTCTGTAATCCATAACCATCAGGCCTGTCTGCGATTTAGGTTTTGTGGGTTTTCCAGAAATATGTCAAATTTTGATGATCGGTCAAGAATCTTGATTATCTCCTGTGCTGCCTTTTAGGTATTGAGACATCTCGTAAATGAATGCATGATCGCAAGTCATCTCTTTATCATAGATTTCATAATTTCTTTCTGCTTCATTTAAAGCTCGTGAAAATAAATGCAACCAGTCTCCTATATTCCCCAAATTTTGTTGTTGAAGAACAATATTGATGCCTAAATCGCGCAAATCTGATGCATAGTTTCAATTCGAAATTGTCCTCCTTCATCTGGTATGGCGTTAGTACTGCTTCTTCCACTATTCTTCTTTTTTATTTCCTCTGGCCTCTACTTGTGCGGCGGGCCCATTTCCCAATCCTTCTTCCCTGTTAACTCTGGTTAGAGGTTTTGCTTCTTTTTGCAACATCCCTTCACAAATCGACAATAAAATGACAATCCAGAATTGTTGTACTTCTCGTTTATTTCTTAGGTTCTGGCCAATCTTTATGGTTTTCACTTTTGCTGGATGCCATTGTACTGAATCACTTGTGATTATCATTCGCTAAAAATTCGATTTCTGTTTTATCAAGTAACATTTTTGCAGGTTTCAGTGATAATTGATTCTGCTCCAGCTTTGCCAAATTCGATTTACTATGTTTTCATGTTGCTACCTTTGATTGTCAGAACTAAATATGTCATCACTAAGTAAATCACCACCCATCCCTAACGCGAGTTTCCTCTGGAACAGATCATTCATGCATGGTTTGAAAAGTAGCTGGTTGAATTTGTACACGCAAAGAACATTACTAAAGGTTCAAAAAGTCCCCAGATTTGTGGCGAATGCTGCTTCCACTTGTCACTGTGCCTTTGATACGGGATATTATTATATCCCATACAAATATCCATTTTTTGAAAAGATTCATTGTTTGCATTACTCAATTTGTCTATCAATTCTGATATTAATGGTAATGGATAGCGATTCTTAATGGTCATTTCATTAAGTTTTCGATAATCCTGCACTGGTCTCAAGGATCCATCTTTCTTTTTAACAAAGAAAAATGGTGAAGCCATTGGAGATTTACTGGGTCTGATTTGTCCACTTTCCAGGTTTTCTGTAAGGAAATCCTCTAACACCTTTTGTTCCTCCCAGTTCAGTGGGTAAATTTTACAATCTAAGGGATTAGATCCTGGTACTAATTCAATTGCATGATCCCATGGTCATCATGGTGGTAGTTTGTCAAAGGTGGTTTTTCAAAAACTTTATGGTGAGGTAGATAGTGAGATGGTACTATCTCTTCCAATGACCACTTTACTTTGTTCTGTGAAGCAATTTCTGTGGCTTTAGATTGGAAAGCCTGTAATTGTAATTCTTCTTGTCCAATATGAACAGCTAGTAAACAATCTCCTTCCACCCATTCATTCTGATCTATTTCTTCTTCTGGTTCATTCACCATTGGACTTCTCCAGCAAGCTCCTGGACATTGCGAAAAGGTTAATTATTTTTTTTTTGCCAGTTTATTTCCGGATTATGGTATTTTTAACCA
This sequence comes from Amanita phalloides, assembly GCA_032173475.1. NCBI lineage: Eukaryota > Fungi > Basidiomycota > Agaricomycetes > Agaricales > Amanitaceae > Amanita > Amanita phalloides. The sequence continues at coordinate 33,199 of JAENRT010000015.1, read as the reverse complement.
ATCATGTTCCCACGCAAACATATGACCGTTTTCCCAATGCTGATACCAGCGAATTCAATGATCCCAATGGTCTCCTGATTCTCAGTTTTAATTCACCATTTCTTCTAAAAGTCTCCTCCTGCATTGCATGTTCCATCTGCAATTAAAAGACGGAATGGTTTTGGTAGTTTTGCGTGATATTTATTGCATTTGTTCAAATAAATGCTTTGTTTACCCAAATGGCTGTTGCATGCCTGAGTCAACAATGCGTTGATTCTCGAAGTTTTGTAAGGAGTCTTTATTTACTTCTCCTATATGATTTGTCTTTGTCTGTTGTTCTTACAAGACGTGACTTTGATCTCAATGTGGTTTAAATCGACAATCATGCTTTTTCTGACATTTGATTCAGTTCATGAATGCAACGTCTCAATCCACTTGCCTCCTGCTCATTTATTTCTTGACGCCATGTTCTCATGATATCTTTGATGGCTGGTTTCATCGGTTGATCCAAATATGTGCTTACCATCCATCGGAGCTGCCATGTAGTCAGTCTTTGTTTGGTTGTGACATTATTGGTGCGTTTCTCAGACAATGTACAAGTGAATGACATTCCTATAAAATCTTCAGGTAAATTTTACATGTGAATCCTCATATTTTACAATGTCTGTAACTTGTGAATGCGAATGCTTTATTCACAAGTTGGTTTGAAAACGCCAACTCTTCCACTATTCTTTCTTCTCCTCCTCTGTCAGATCTCTGATGTATTCCCTCACTGAGTTCCATTGCTTTTCCACCTGCTTTCCCTTATCCTTCGGTGGCGCCCTGCAGTCCCACTTCATGTGTCCAACTTTGCTGCAGTTGTAACAGGTGATTGATGCACGTTGACAGTCCACATCCATCGCATCTGGGTCTTTAGATGTAGATGCCATTGCTGGTGAGTTTTGATTTGGAACCAGTCAATTCTGTTGCCATGGTTTATTTTGTTGATTCTGCATATTCTGTGCAGGTTTGCTACCACCCATTGTGGTTGTCATTTTTGGATACAACTGCTGTGCATCCCTCCAGCTTTTCTCAATTGCCAGCGCCCAATTGTACCATCATTGTAGATCCCCTGGTTGCAATCTGTTGATGCTTCTCGCTCTGTCCAACATTCCAATTTCCCCACTTGTTTCTAACAACGCAGGTTGAGACCTTGACGAAAAATGCCATAAACTGAATGCAATTCCGTTTGTATCGCCTGTGAGCATGCAATGCTCCTGAAATTAGATGATGTAGTCCTTGAACTTTTTCAGACCTTGTTAGGGTGCTGATTTTATGGGTCACTATCTCGGGTTTCGGTCGTCAGTAAGAAAGTCTTTCATCTTCTGCTTCAGATCTTCCCAATGATCAAACTGGTGGTGGTTATTGGAATGGTTCACTGCCATGTCCCATCTGTTTTCCTAACTCGCCGTTTGCATTCATCCATAGTTCAATGGTCTCCCAACTTGGCTAACAACACGATTACATTAGGCATAGCATTTCGTTGTGCTATTTCGGCTTCGAATTCTGCCCTGCTCCGTTGTTTTTGCTGCTGACCAAATTTCCTGCTCATTGTCCATTCCTTTCTTACTCGTTGCAACATGATCATCATCTTTGCTTTGGATTTGTCATCAGACCAAATTCGAAATAATTTTCCATTGTCCTTAACCATGCCACAATTTCTTTCGGATCTCCTTCATATGCCTCTGGCATTTCCATTTTTAAAGTAGGGGCAGGATCACAAGGTGGATGAAGTGCAGTATTAACCTGATTGAGTAATTGGCTTATGCCACTCCTTGTTCTGTTCATTCTGCTCTGTGTGATTATTCCATACTGTAGCATTTGCTGCATGTCGAATATTCCCACTGCTATGTGATAAGTCCACCAATGCCGTATAAGCGTGTCTGTTATGTTGAATCTGACCGAGTAATGTTGTTGGACCAATTTGTCCCCTCATACTCCTCCAGGATTGCTTCGCACTTCTTCCTCCCCATGCGGCTTTGTTCTACATGGAATTTCGCTCCCTTTGCATTGAAGGTTACTTTTTACCATGGCATCCAGATCTCTCATGTCTTCTTGTATGCCGCTATTCTCCCCAAGAATGGATTAAAAGCCATGCAAATGCCTGCCAGTACTGCTGTTTGAATAAACGAAGGTAGCATAGTCCCAGAGTCTCCGGTCCATACCCATTGAATCCCCTTGGTGGCAACACCTTCTGCTGGTGTGTTGTACTGTTGATTCCATTTCGTTATATCAATGTAACTGGGTGGATGTACGCATTTCCAGCCTCATTCGCATTTCCTTTTAATTCTCATTAAACCAGTCCGCCAACAGTTCTCCAAACCAAGTTTGTTGTGAAAACTGATGTGTAACTCGTCTGCCAGCTCCTGGGAAATGGTTGGATTGGTACTGCCTGCACATAAGTCTGCTCTGGGAATAAACAACCTCCTTGTCATTCTTGGCTGCACCAAGAGTGATCTTCTTCCACCAATAATCTTTTGCAAATTCATCAATGTCTGCCAGGAGTATGTTGATTCACTCATACAGCTGTGTTTTCTTTGAGTAGGAATCTTGTTGCCTGGTAGATATGATATACCCTGTCATCATCTCCATCTTGAAGTGCAATCTAACACCTTGCTTCCTCAGAAATGTGAGCCCAAGATGCTACTTCCACCAACATGGGATAACTCGGCATTATATTTTGTGTAATATTTTGGCTCAAAAAGATACATGTAACAGTATCCTTTTTACCTCACATGGTTCTGCTGCTGTTCGTTATAATGATGGGTTTGCCAGGTAACTTGGCTTCCACTTTGTCAGCCCAATTCACGATCAATTGTGTCTGCTCCTCTATCATCTCTTCTCCCCATGCAGGGAGAAAATATCCAAGCTCATCTCCTTCAAGGTTTGCCTCATATGTTTAACTATCCATTGTGACAAAACTTTGTCATACTATCGAACCCTCAAGACTCACGCTCGACAAGCAGATGGTCATCAATTTTAATCAAGAATTCAATCTGAGGATTGAACATGTGCCTGGAACAAAAATGTTTGAGGCCGATGCACTCTCCTGCAGACCTGATCACATGGGGATTCAGAACAACAGGAGGAACAGTGGGTTCTCCCTGCGGAGTGGTTCATTGGCTCATTAATGACAACTTAGCCAATAATGTAAGAAGTGATGGCAACCAATGATTTTGGTCAAATTTTGATTGAAGTCACTCAAAACACATCATGCTCCACCAATCAATCCAAACTACAGGATTGGACGCATTTGATGGCATCTTTACTATCAAGGGAAGATATATATACCTGATCAGACGACCTTCGCACATCGCTAATTAAAGATATCCATGAACACTTCTTCTGGACATCCTGGTTGATTTCAAACAATTAGAACTTCTGAAACGAGACTACTGGTGGCCAGGAATGGCTCGACAAATTAGACATGGGTCAAGGGCTGCACCCTATGTCAACAAATGAAGTCATACCCATCCCATGCTCCAGCATTATATCAATTCCATCTAAATGCACTCACCCTTCCAACAATTCACACTCAATTCATCACAGATCTACCTATTTCGGATGGCCTTGACTTATCCTGGTCACAGTGGACCATGGTCTTATGAAGGGGGTAATTTTCACACCTGCAAGAAAACTATTGACACCCTTGGGACAGCAGACATCTATATTTCTGAAATTATTCAAATGATTCAGACTCCTGATATCTTATCTCTGACTGAGGCCCCAGTTTGCAGGCAAAAGTCTTCCAAGAAATTTGTAAAGCATTGAGAATCGATCATAAGATGAGCACCACATATCACCCTCAAACTGATGGAAAACAGAACGAGTCAACCAGGACTTGAAGATATATCTCTGGATGTTCTGTACAACAAACCCCATAAATGGAATTCCTTCCCATTGCAGAATTTCACACAATAAACTGATATCATGATACTGTGAATGCATCCCCATTTCAACTAATGTACAGAACAGATCCAATCACTATTCCACCAGCCGCAGTCAGAATGAATACACTGCCACTGAGAACTGCTACAACTGCTACAAAAAGCAAAAACAGAAGTGCTAGCAGCCATGAACTAGCTGACAAATGGTTGCTGCTCGAACAAAGACAAGTCAATTAAACTTGAAAAAGGTGACAAAGTCTGGCTTGACAACAGGAACCAATTGACCCTGATGAAATGGTTGGACTGGGATCAGTGTCAAATTGGAGTGCAATAGGAATTTTACACCCATTCTATTAATGTTTTTTTTCATTGGACTCCCATTGGACTCTGATCAGAATGGGGGGGGGAGAGTAAAGAGCTCTATAGAGGGATATAGGATGTTGTATGTGTGCCTAGGCAACATACTTAAAGAAATCAAGAGGATCTATGTGGACTCTGTGCAGACTCCTCAGGACTCAAGGTTCTGGGAATCCTGGGGAGTCCTGGTACAGTCAATCACTGGCCAGTGAGACACCATCAGCCAGTGAGACAAACCCATCAGATGGCCACTCCCATCTCCTCTGCTGTTTAAAACATGTAAAACAATGCAATAGAAGTCAATGTATTATTTCATGTCAGATAGAGAGGCTTGTGGCCTGTTTGAATAGGCTGATTAATAGATCAATGGCCAAAAATTGAACTTTTTGAGCAAGGCATTGTCGAAGCATCATGGTGACAGGCGCAGCAGAATAGTAGAGCTAAGTAAGTGAAACACTTACTTGTAGCTGTAGCTGGATCTCTTGGAGTAAAGAGGATATAGATTCACATCTACCTACACAGGTTTATATACGTCTAATCTATGGAGTTGTGGTCGCGAGTTCCGTTCTATAAATAGGCACGGACTGCAGATTTCTATTGTGCTTTATCATCTACAGTCATGAGACTGTCAAGGTGCTGTGTGGAAGCACAGCAATGCACAGTCATGGCAACATGGTGCACTATTGTCTGAGTATGACAGATGTCAAAACTCTATATATCTGTCCAACTCTATAAATCTGTCAAGAATAATAAATAGAGTGAACTCTATAAATATGTCCAAAAGTGTAAACCAGAGTTCCATGGACATTATTGAGAGGTCCGAAATGTTCTTCCACGGTCGGAGTTGTGTGGAGACAACTCCGAAACTCCCGACTGACAGTACGGAGTTCCAGACCCAAGTCCTTATTAAAATAATTTTTTTCCTGAGGACTTGGTAGGAATTCAATGGGCATGAATATATTAGTTGCACTTTAGGTATCTACTGTACAATAGCATTGCTAATCCTTATATTAATGTCTCCCAACTGAAAACAAGGGACCTTCATACTTTCAGGTGTTTGTTGCAAGAGATAAGATCAAGCAGCTGTCACATCACACCTACCCATTATAGGAATTACTAATTTTGGCCAACATAGTGTGCCCAACAGCTGTCTGCAGGAATACAAAGTAAGAAAGAAGAAGAAGTCTTTGGGAAATCAGGTGCTTGGTGATGGGATGCCTAAGCTGTTGACAGCCAATGAAGTTGTTCAATTTGTCAAGGCTAATGAGAAGTGAGTAACCCAGGAGAATAGAGAGAGGAACACAGGAAAGCACTAGGAGAGTGGAAAAAAGTGGAGGAAGAAAGGAAGGCAAGAAACAAGGAGCTTCATTGTAAACATCACAAAGCTGTCAAAGCATGGGAAGCTGAGTGTGATCTGGTGAAATCTGAAGGCGGCCAACCAGGTTGGATAAAGCCAAAGCTAGGGCCAATAGAAAAACCATTACAGAAGCCCACAAAGTCAGCTGTTGTGGAGGCCAACAGTGATGATGAGCGCAATGAGCTGGAGAGTGTTGAGGGTGGAGGGACAGATGATGAGAATTGATAATGGCATAATTTTCAGATAAGATTTAAACCTTACCTTGTTAGGCAATCACACATCAGTTGTGACACCATCTCAACAGCATGTTTTGGCCCTGAATGAAGCTCTCTAGAGATAGGGCTTTGGAGCACAGTGGTGCAGGCCAATGGGATAATTGTATTGGGGGTTTTATAAGTACCTACTGTACATGTTATTATGTGACATTGGATCCCAGCCCAAATTAATAAATCTGCACTGATGATGGTCTACTTTTTCAGCATCTCAATGGCTGGTGACTGACTGTAAGTCCTGTCATGCATACTAACTTGATTGAGCCTCAGGAGAATGTAAAACATAGGTCTAAACAGTGTTTTGTGCACAACCTAGATGTTATGAACCAACCCCTGAGTTCGATGTTTCAATGCTTTTGATGCCTTATCCAACACATCTCACTTTTTATCTATTATGCAAGGCATAGGGTGTATACTCACCAATGATGGCAGGAGTACAGCTGCATTATCAAGTTGTACAGAGGAGGGACAGAGCATTTGCAAAAGCCACCACAGTCAAGCCAATGTATAGGCCAGAGTGGGAAGTCAGTCACAACCTGAGGATAGTAGCCAGAGAAAGAGCCAATGTATAGGCCTAGCAGATCTATCAAGAAGGGGAATAGTCAAGGTGATAGTGGACAGCAGTCACTTAGCATGAAGGGTGTTATGATAACACCATTGGATCTCTTAAGTCATAGAGNACCAGGAACTTGAAATATATCTCCAGATGTTCTGTACAAACAAACCCCATAAATGGAAATCATTCCTTCCCATTGCAGAATTCGCACACAATAACTGATATCATGATACCATAAAAGCATCCCCATTTCAACTAATGTATGGAACAGATCCTATCACTATTCCAACAGCTGCAGTCAGAATGAATACACCCGCTGCTGAGAACTGCCTACAACTGCAAGACAAGAAGCATTAGCAGCACATGAACTAGCTCAACAAATGGTTGCCACTTGAAACAGAGACAAGTCAATTAAACTTGAAAAAGGTGACAAAGTCTGGCTTGACAACAGGAACCTGCACATTCCATATGAATCAAAGAAACTAGCACTGAAACGAGAAGGACCCTTTGTAATTGAACAAATCATGGGACCAGTGACATACAAACTAAAACTCCCAAAACAATGGCAAATTCACCCTGTGTTTCATGCTTCACTTCTCATGCCCTACAAAGAGACAGATATACACAGACTGAATTATGTGAAACTGCCTCCTGATGTCATAAATGGACAAGAAGAGTTTGAAGTAGAAGCAATTCTCACACACTGACGATGTGGTGCAGGATATCATTACCTAGTAAAATGGAAGGGGTATGGACCAAATGACAACTCGTGGGAACCCGAGCACAACCTAAGCAATGCTGTGGAAATCCTTCAACAATATAAGAAGAGAAGATGGTTGTGAAAACACCTTCATGACACAATATTTCAACCACACATACTTGAAGCAAACCCATCTCATAAATAAATGACATGCTGCTCCCCACTCTCACTATGCAGTTAACCAAAAGAACTGTGGAAATCTGCATCATGTATTTTTCCTGGACCCATGCTCTCATCATTCCTTTCGAAGACAACATTCTCATCCTAGTGGAACACCATCAGTCCATTGTATTGTTTGTATCAAACATGGACCCCAAATATCCACATACCCAAAGGAATGCCATCAATTAAAAACTTCATCTGTCTGGTTGACCCTAGTTCAAAACCAGAAACATGACAAGGTCTGGCGAATACTGAACACTGCTACTACTATTGATCAATGGTTGAGTTATTGAGGCTTTGCAAGGAGTGAAAACAATGTCTTTAAGGCCAGATACCTCTATTACCTGTTTCCTCAAAAGGTCGTCTTCAGAAATCCGCTAATTCCCACGCATCAGGAAACCCTTAGATCCATGCTCCTGAATGCGGAATTACTTCATACCCTCACTAAAGAATTAAACACTGCTGTGACAGATGATAGACCAGATCCATGGGAGGATTTTCTATTTATGGAAGATTGAACTCCCAGCATCTGACACCAAGACCAGAGTTTACCACTATAAAAGAATACCTGATCTCAGCATAGCCCTAACAAATCCCCAATAAACATGTTGTCCTTTGTCGTCATCCTCTACATCCTCACCATCGCCTTCCTCACCAGTGCCCACTGGCACACCAACCCTTCCCTCACTGCCTATGAGGAAGACCGCCCCCTTGAGGTCTTCGTGACCACTACCACCACCACCATCACCAAGGATGAGGATCTCCACATTCACCCTGCCGAACTCACCACCCCCATCACCCAGCTAAGCCCCTCGATGTTTACACTGCCCTAACGCTTCATACCGACCCCCACCTCCTCTCCTATGACAAACAAGATGCCACACTCGAACAAGTGCAGCAACTAAAAAGATCAATCAAAACCCTGCAGTGGCGAGTCGAAATGGCAGCAAAAGACATTGACAACATTGCCAAGTGGCTGGAGTCATGGCAAGACCATGGCTGGACATCTTCTAGCTGGTAGAAGTCAGTGACTTCTCGCATATGAAGGGGGTAATGTTATGATTGCAATGTAATCTTGTAGTGGACGGTTCTTATTTTATCTTATTACTCATATCTACTGTGCATGGACAGCCTCTCTCTTTTCATAACCACCTTCATATTCCCTTTCTCAGGTTGTTACAGCTTCTCTTCCTTTTCCATCTTTATTGTTCTCTAAAAGTATATAAACCCTCATGTATCATCCTTTTCTTTAGTTCCAATTTAATCAAATCTTGCCCTTGTCATTTTGAACAATCTCAAGCACTCCTCTCTTCATTGTCATGCTCACTCTCTTCTCAACCTTCGTCACCATCAGACTTAGCATCAGAACTCTTTGTCCAGTAGACTGGGAACAGACTGAGACTCTGTTTGTCACTGTCAACTTAGAATGAATCACGCTGAGGACATTGATCTTAACATTACCTGAGTGACACTAGCAAAGCTGGGGGTAGGATGCAGCTGAACCTGACCTTGGGATTGCCACGTAACACCCCTTGGTCACGTGGTTGTCCTCTTTGGTCACAGGGGTTCTTCAGATGGCAGTTTTTGGTTTATCTGTCAGTCTGAGTGATGTTAGCCTAGCTGTGGAACAGATGCAGCTGAACTTGACCCTGGGATCATCGCATTCCTCCCCATGGCAGGCATGTCCCTACCAAAGGCCACCTCCCTTTGGCTGCTAGTGCCTTACAGTCTGGAGCCATGAGATGAATGCATAGTGTGCATTATCTTAAAACCAGATTGTTGATTAACAATCAAGTAGAGTGACCTCTTCAGTGCCCTTTGATTTATCAGGCCATCGTGCACATGTCAGGAATGGCTTCTCAGTGCAGCAGCTGGAGCACAAATGCCTTATTGGGCATCTCCACCCTTTGACTTATCAGGCCATTGCGCGCAGGAGGCTGTTCCAAAGTGAACTGTTATACATGCAATGAAAGGTATGACTATTGTAACTGCTAGACATCCAAGGATTTCACCAGCTTCATTAGCCCATTCAAGGAAATATCATTATCCAGCTGAACCTCACTGATTTTAGCTAAAATCAAAGTTTGCAATATGCTCATAAGTGACTGTTCTTCTTTGTTTAGAGATTCACAACATTCACCCAGTTTTTCCAGGCATCTTTTCACATGTGAGTATTGTGACCAGTGGTTGTGGAAGGTCCTTTGAGTGATTTTGGATCCCTTCCCACGGAAAAATGCCAGTACGTCATTGATGGATATGCTGGGTCCATTGTACATTTTGATTTTTCTTGCAAGGTTGGCCCCATCACCAAATGGTATTTTCAATTGGGTGCAAATGTGTTCCACCAGTCTTGCATGGAGGATGATCAACATAGCCCCAGAGCACTTGTTCCTCACCATGTTGTGGAATGCATTCATGACTTCTTCATCAACCACACCTTCCAGATATTTGAAAACGATGTCAGGCCTCCATGAGGCGCTGGTGGATGGCTCTATGTCTCCAGGGAGAGATGTGGTCAATGCAAGTGCCTTTGAGCCATGTGATGAGATTCAGTACATCTATCTCCAACAGACCAAGTTCCTACCTGATGACACTCAATGTATAGAGTGAATAATGGGGTATCATGTGGTGCCATTATCACCTCATTTAAAATTTTGTCCTCTTGTCACAGTCTCTACATTCGTCCAAGAACATGTTATTTTGAGTTAAAACTTGATCCAACATGCTGAGAATGCTGTAGCTGAAACTCCAATTGCCTCTTGCTTGCGCCAAGTTGCTAATCGCAACCAGGACTGGGGTGGTGGCCACTTGTGCCTTGGAGGATGGGACCTGATGCAAATCATGTAAGAGAGCGATAATATTGGCATTCCTGTGGTGTTCTAATGCTTCTAATACCTCTGCGACCACTGGTGGGCAAGCTGCCTTCAATAACACAACTGTGGCTCAATACACACCTGGAGCAATCTGTAGGGTGATGGCCACTGCAAAATCTCTTTCTGTTCGTGATATAGAGGTGTGATGCTCTGCATTCAAGTTCATTTTTGGGAACCCTGGGTTTGGTATAGGGTCAGCCAGTGTTGGACTTGGCAGAGTGGTGGCTGATGTGTTACACACAGTAGCCTGTGTTTGAGGACGCGTGCCTACAATGGTGTGTGGATCAAATTGGCCACCTATGGCAGATGCCTCATGTAGTAAGTCTTGAAAGTCCTCATCCAATACCGCTGGGTTGATAGGCATGCATTCCCAAAGGTGTTGTGGCATTGTTTCATTGACTATCTCAACAGAGGTGTCTGATTCATGGTTAGGAAGGATTGAACCAATACATAGGATTGGTCTCACTGGACTCATATATGGCTGCATCTTCCACAAACACAGGATGAGATGTATGTGGTTCTTGTGCCCTGTGTTGACTCAGAAGGATGCTGACAGGAACCAATCTCTGCTCAGGAGTTCTTGCTGGGGCAGGTGGTCAGGCAGAATGATGGTGAGGCAACAGCACAGAACCCCCACGAGGAGGCATAGTAGATGAAAGAGTATAACTCTTGGAAAACGAGAAAACCCTCATTTTAAGATCTGCCATCTCCTGGAAACCAACATGAAATGCAGAAAAAAAAATTCACTCTTTTTAAGATCCACCCTTGCCTGGAAACCACACTACCCAGCATGGTTGCCAAGGATCCTGGATCACAGGCAAGCACTTGTGAATGCCTATGAAAACCTTGGACAATGAGTGGAACAGAACCTACATGTGCAATATGGTGATGTCACCCGCCTTTGAGCTCAAAATGACAAAGTGGTTGCTTTTGTGGAGGATGCAGAAAGGGTAAGGTAAGCGCTTTTTGGAAAAATGACCCCATATCTCACAGCCTTCTGCATGCAGGCCCATAACTTGTTGAGCATCAAGGAGTATGAGATTCTCTGCGAGTCCCTCACCAGCATGCTCAGGGCTCTAGAAGTCATGATTGACACCTCATTGGATGATGCTGCAGGGGAGCCTATCCCCATTGTACACCAGGCAGAGCCTGGTCTTCCAGGTCATGCCTGCATTGAAATAGACAAGAACTGGTTGGCTTATGCCAGTCAAGGAATGACTTGCACTGACATTGTGAAAGTCATGCAATGCCACCCACAAACAGTTCGCCAGCACCAGCTAGAACATGGTTTAGCAGAACCTGCCCCTCCTGTCATACAAACTGTTGTATGACCCAATGGATCCCATGCCAAGGAATGGCATCCAACAGGACCTACATGATCCAGTATATGCTATGAGCCTGAGCACTTAGATGAGGTTGTCAGCCACATACTCCACTGTTTCAATAACTATAGTGTTGGTTTTGTTTGGGCAGCCCTGTGACTCGAAGGATTTTGAGTTGCAACAACATATGTCAATGCCTTGTTGACTAGACTGCGAGGCATTCAGCCCCACTTCATCAATCGACCCATTGAAAGGTGGGTGTATTCTGTGCCAGAAGTCAATTCCCTTTGGCATCATGATGGAAATCACAGTAAGCGCCATTCTTTGCATGCAGCCAAAATCTCACATATGGAAGAGCTCATCAGGTGGAAATTCATAATACATGGTTTCATCAATGGAAAGTCACACTTTATAACAGGAATTCGATGCAGCACCAACAACTGGGCTGCTACCATCTTTCAGGTGTTTCAGGAGGCCATCTTGAAGCATGGTCTTCCCAGTCACGTCCATGGGGATCACGGAATGGAGAATGTGAGAGTAGCTGCATACATGATCCAAGAATGTGGAGAAGGTNGCTCAATAATATTGAATTTCCCACGGTATCAAAATGTGAGAATTTTGACATGACCTATTAACAAAAAATGTAGAGGGACCATTCTCTAGTACATTCCTTACCTTTTACAGACAGTAGGTTCACATATAAATACTAGAGTTTGTCTTAGGTCGAACCTTAAGTTTGACTTAGCTTGTAATACACAAGTTACATCTCTGGGAACTCCTAGTTCTGGTGAGATTGTCAAAGTTGTTGTTCAAGCACTCTCATCCACCTCACTTGTCTCAAGCCTGAGTCTCCTTCATCGGACTTAGTGCTGTCTACTCAATCGCGTTTCACCAGACTTCACTTTGTTAATGTCTTGGACAATCCTCATGGCATAACATCATTGATTAGATTGGATGACAACTCATCATCATAACAGTCCAGGCACAGTCCAGGTCCATTTTGGCTGGGTTTCCTGCCAAATCATGATATGTGGAAATGCAAGGACAGTCCAGGCACTGTGCCTGGAGTCCACATGGAGTCCACAAGGACTGTGTGGGGGAGTGTAAAGACCTCAGGGAGTGCCCAGGTAAAGTCCAGGCCAAAATGCAAAGTGTGTGGGGACTCCATGTTTGGTCCAGTGTTAGGAGCTACACTCAGACTAAACACAACATTCAAGCTCACTGCAAGTGAGTGAAGAGAATAAGAACTGAAAAGAGAGTGGATTGAAGTCAACAGTAGTTGCCTGAGCAAGACAAACTATTTCAAGTCTTAGAGTAGCTACTAACTACTAGACCTCCTTATATACCCCTCTAAACCTAACCCAACTACCACCTGCCAACTCCCTCATTCCCTACTGTGCACTACTGTGCCTCTGCCTCTCTGCCTCCTCACACTCACCCTCATGTCTGACTCATGGTCCGCTTATGTAATCTTCCAGATAAGATCTTGATAAGATCTTCGATAACCTGATAAGATAAGATATTGAGATAAGATCGAATCTTCATCAAGCCTTGATCCTGTTGTCCAAGTCCATGATCCAACTCCAATAGAGTCTTACTGTCTGCCTTCACCTGTGTGTATGCAAGTCTTCATCCTAGCTGCCTCTATGACTTAAGAGATCCAATGGTGTTATCATAACACCCTTCATGCTAAGTGACTGCTGTCCACTATCACCTTGACTATTCCCCTTCTTGATAGATCTGCTAGGCCTATACATTGGCTCTTTCTCTGGCTACTATCCTCAGGTTGTGACTGACTTCCCACTCTGGCCTATACATTGGCTTGACTGTGGTGGCTTTTGCAAATGCTCTGTCCCTCCTCTGTACAACTTGATAATGCAGCTGTACTCCTGCCATCATTGGTGAGTATACACCCTATGCCTTGCATAATAGATAAAAAGTGAGATGTGTTGGATAAGGCATCAAAAGCATTGAAACATCGAACTCAGGGGTTGGTTCATAACATCTAGGTTGTGCACAAAACACTGTTTAGACCTATGTTTTACATTCTCCTGAGGCTCAATCAAGTTAGTATGCATGACAGGACTTACAGTCAGTCACCAGCCATTGAGATGCTGAAAAAGTAGACCATCATCAGTGCAGATTTATTAATTGGGCTGGATCCAATGTCACATAATACATGTACAGTAGGTACTTATAAAACCCCAATACAATTATCCCATTGCCTGCACCACTGTGCTCCAAAGCCCTATCTCTAGAGAGCTTCATTCAGGGCCAAAACATGCTGTTGAGATGGTGTCAACTGATGTGTGATTGCCTAACAAGGTAAGGTTTAAATCTTATCTGAAAATTATGCATTATCATTCTCATCATCTGTCCTCCACCCTCAACACTCTCCAGCTCATTGCGCTCATCATCACTGTTGGCCTCCAACAACAGCTGACTTTGTGGGCTTCTGTAATGGTTTTTCTATGGCCCTAGCTTTGGCTTTATCCAACCTGGTTGGCCGCCTTCAGATTTCACCAGATCACACTCAGCTTCCCATGCTTTGACAGCTTTGTGATGTTTACAATGAAGCTTCCTTGTTTCTTGCCTTCCTTTCTTCCCCACTTTTTTCCACTCTCCTAGTGCTTTCCTGTGTTCCTCTCTCTATTTCTCCTGGGTTACTCACTTCTCATTAGCTTGACAAATTGAACAACTTCATTGGCTGTCAACAGCTTAGGCATCCCATCACCAAGCACCTGATTTCCCAAAGACTTCTTCTTCTTTCTTACTTTGTATTCCTGCAGACAGCTGTTGGGCACACTATGTTGGCCAAAATTAGTAATTCCTATAATGGGTAGGTGTGATGTGACAGCTGCTTGATCTTATCTCTTGCAACAAACACCTGAAAGTATGAAGGTCCCTTGTTTTCAGTTGGGAGACATTAATATAAGGATTAGCAATGCTATTGTACAGTAGATACCTAAAGTGCAACTAATATATTCATGCCCATTGAATTCCTACCAAGTCCAGTATTTAATAAGGACTTGGGTCTGGAACTCCATACTGTCAGTCCGGAGTTCCGGAGTTGTCTCCACACAACTCCGACCATGGGAAGAACATTTCGGACCTCTCAATAATGTCCATGGAACTCCAGTTTACACTTGTGGACATTATTATAGAGTTCACTCTATTTATATCTTGACAGATATTATAGAGTTGGACAGATATTATAGAGTTTGACATCTGTCATACTCAGACAATAGTGCACCATGTGCACAACTGTGCATTGCTGTGCTTCACACAGCACCTGACAGTCTCATGACTGTAGGATGATAAGCACAATAGAAATCCTGCAGGTCGTGCTATTTATAGAACGGAACTCCGGACCACAACTCCATAGATTAGACGTATATAAACCTGTGTAGGTAGATGTGAATCTATATCCTCTTTACTCCAAGAGATCCAGCTACAGCTACAAGTAAGTGTTTCACTTACTTAGCTCTACTATTCTGCTGCGCCTGTCACCATGATGCTTCGACAATGCCTTGCTCAAAAAGTTCAATTTTTGGCCATTGATCTATTAATCAGCCTATTCAAACAGGCCACAAGCCTCTCTATCTGACATGAAATAATACATTGACTTCTATTGCATTGTTTTACATGTTTTAAACAGCAGAGGAGATGGGAGTGGCCATCTGATGGGTTTGTCTCACTGGCTGATGGTGTCTCACTGGCCAGTGATTGACTGTACCAGGACTCCCCAGGATTCCCAGAACCTTGAGTCCTGAGGAGTCTGCACAGAGTCCACATAGATCCTCTTGATTTCTTTAAGTATGTTGCCTAGGCACACATACAACATCCTATATCCCTCTATAGACTTTACTCTCCCCCCCCCATTCTGATCAGAGTCCAATGGGAGTCCAATGAAAAAAAACATTAATAGAATGGGTGTAAAATTCCTATTGCACTCCAATTTGACACTGATCCCAGTCCAACCATTTCATCAGGGTCAATTGGTTCCTGTTGTCAAGCCAGACTTTGTCACCTTTTTCAAGTTTAATTGACTTGTCTTTGTTTCGAGCAGCAACCATTTGTCAAGCTAGTTCATGTGCTGCTAGCACTTCTTGTTTTGCTTTTTGTAGCAGTTGTAGGCAGTTCTCAGTGGCAGGTGTATTCATTCTGACTGCGGCTGTTGGAATAGTGATTGGATCTGTTCTGTACATTAGTTGAAATGGGGATGCATTCACAGTATCATGATATCAGTTATTGTGTGCAAATTCTGCAATGGGAAGGAATTCCATTTATGGGGTTTGTTTGTACAGAACATCCAGAGATATATCTCAAGTTCCTGGTTGACTCGTTCTGTTTCTCCATCAGTTTGAGGGTGATATGTGGTGCTCATCTATGATCGATTCTCAATGCTTTACAAATTTCTTGGAAGACTTTTGCTGCAAACTGGGGACCTCAGTCAGAGATAAGGATATCAGGGAGTCTGAATCATTTGAATATTTCGGAAATATAGATGTCTGCTGTCCCAAGGGTGTCATAGTTTTCTTGCAGGGTGTGAAAATTACCCCCTTCATAAGACCATGGTCCACTGTGACCAGGATAGAGTCAAGGCCATCCGAAATAGGTAGATCTGTGATGAAATTGAGTGTGACTTGTTGGAAAGGGTGAGTGCATTTAGATGGAATTGGATAAATGCTGGAGCATTGGGATGGGTATTGACCTTCATTTGTTGACATAGGGTGCAGCCCTTGACCCATTGTCTAATTTAGTCGAGCCATTCCTGGCCACCGAGTAGTCCTCGTTTTCAGAAGTTCTAATGTTTTGAATCAACCAGGATGTCCAGAAGAAGGTGTTTCATGGATATCTTTAATTAGCGATGTGCGAAGGTTCGTCTGATCAGGTAATATATCTTCCCTTGATAGTAAACGATGCCATCAACATGCGTCCAATATCCTTAAGTTTTGGATTTGATTGGTGGAGCATGATGGTGTTTGAGTGACTTCAATCAAAATTTGACTGAAATCATTGGTTCCATCACTTCTTGACATTATTGGCTAAGTTGTCATTAATGAGCCTAATGAACACTCCACAGGGAGAACCACTGTGTCTCCTGTTGTTCTGAATTCCCATGTGATCAGGTCTTGCAGGAGAGTGCATCAGCCTCAAACATTTTTGTTCCAGGCACATGTTCAATCCTCAGATTG
>JAENRT010000015.1:5431-16412 GCA_032173475.1 Amanita phalloides | reverse complement strand
GCATAGTTGTTCAACACTAGCTCTCCTTTAGAAAACTGTCCACAAGACATAAATCTGATATATTATAATTACAAAATGAAAAAACAAAGTTGAGGCTTACTCAACATTATTAAATTCAGCTTTTGGTCCACCCAGCTGGCTTTCTAGGCAGAATTTCTTTCATCATCGCTGTCTGGTGATTCTTGGTTATTAAACAGAGCATTGGTGCTTTGTTCGTCAACTATCACAAAGGTACGCAAGCTTACCACGGACCAGCCTTCCCTGTTGGTGATCCGTGCGAGGCCACATTTGGCAGGCTTGTGCCGTGGCGAGTTAGCGAGGTGCGGGTGTGAAGGCGAGGCAGTTTGCTGATCCCTTTCCCCCTCCCTTCTCTCCCCTGCTCGAACGAGCCTGTGCGCGTCTTGTGTCTTCTAGGATGGTGGTAGTTGTATGTTGAGGTGTAGCTCATAACAATTTTAGCAAATGGCATAAGTTCAAGAACTGCTATCAAGAAGCTCTAAAATTAGAGAAGAAGCTGCCATCACACCTCTATTCTCAGAAGACTTCCAGCCACTCCATACCATCTCACACACTACACACATCAGACTCTTGAATCGCAAACCCTGCAAATGCGGATATATCGAAGAACTCAAGGGTGATCTCGAGGCAATTATGTGAGCCCAACACTATTGCAAACACAAAGCAGGCCAGTGTTTTTAGCTGCACTATCTACGAGCAGAAGGAAGACCTTCAAACCGCAGACACAGAGATCCAGATGCCAATGGATGTTGACTGCAGTCATCATCGCCCCACTCTTCTCAAAAGAGAAAGAGAGTGACACAATTAAAGAAGGATTTGTTTCATATGTCACAAGGGGTCATCAACATCTAAAATGCCCCATGAGGAAGCACACAAAGGAACCAAAAAGGAACAATTAAGAAAGAGTAAAGGAGTCATTGACCCCGCATCACATCAGAGCCGCCTCCACAGAACTGGAGGGTGACAAGGCAGGCGGAACAAAGAAGATTAGAAATGCCAATTTTGTGTTGAATTATGACCATAGAACTGTTCTACGCGCCTTTACCTTAAGCGTCTGACAACAGGACTAGGACATGTGTTTGGTTTACACATGCAGTACCTGTGTCAGCATAATCTTGCAAGGGATTCTAGTCCCCGGGGTTAAGGCCACTCTGTACATGAATGTCTTAGATAGTCAGCTCTACTACTAAGACCTGTTAGCTCAGTGGCTTAGAGGTTGCCACCTAGTTGTGATGAGTCCCAGGTTCCAATCCCTGGTCAGGTCACTTTTATGCAATCCAAGCACATGAGGACACCCACAATGACAGGCCACAGAGTCTGCTTGATGGCGCATTTGTCTCCAGAAAGATTTTTTCTCATCTGCCTAGCTGAACAGGATTTTTAACCAAGGTCACACAACAGTGATGTTGATCCTATTCCCTCGGATTCTATCTATATTTGCTGTCGCGGGGGGCAGTTTTGGAGGCCTTCGGCTGTGGTATGTGTGGGATAATTTTTTTTTTTTTTTTTAACTTATTCTTTCATCTTTTTAGTAAAATCTTTGACCATAGAAGAATTTTCCATCCCCATATCCATCGAGTCTGATTAAACCCACTGAAACTGCCTTGGTTGACTGCAGAGCAGAAGGCCTGTTCATTGACGCATCCATCGCCCATAAATGGAAGCACGTACCACTATAGACAATCCATCCAAAGTCAAGAAACATTTGATGGATCAGAAACGAAGCAGGAGAAATCACAGAAAAAGTGTCTGGTCACGCTTCAACAATAACAACAAATAATGACACACTGGTTCTGGGTGATGTCATTAGGAGATCAGAACCTTATCTTGGGCTGCCTTGGCTCGAGAGTCACTAACCCAATAATAGGATTGCACGAGAAAACTCAGGAGTTCTGTAATTCCCGAAAAAAAAGTATCTGTGCACGAATATAGAGTCTTTGGTCCAGATGGATCTAAAATGTGCAGAAATATGACGACAACTCTTGTTAAACAGTACATGATGTCACACAGTTGGGACTGTCGCCAGGACAAGGTCAGCTCGCGTATGTGGCTGAGGAATCAATTTCGGAAGTAGTGATCCACAACAAATCCCCAGCACAAAGATGGAGCATCACTATAAAGTTTGCAGATACCAACTCTGCTGAGGACATAAATGTACCTCTCAAGGTATTCCAGAATGGAATTCTGTATTCGAGAAAGGAAGCCTCAGAAATGTTTTCCCGAAACAAGAACCATGGTATCCATGCCATTGAAAGTAAAAGAAGCGATTCCCTCGCAAATCAAAGATCTACAATCTGTCCCCATTAACAGAATTCGCTAGACGAAATGGATTAAAAACAACTCACAAAAGGAATACTCAAACAGTGCAAAATCGCCACAAGCATCATTCTTCTCTTGTATCCTAAAAGTGTAAAGCCCTGAGGCCATGTCAACGATTATCATGACCTAAATGAATGGACTAAACCGAATTCCATATCCTTTACCCTGATCTCCAATCCTTCATAATCAACGCCTAATCACAGCCAAAGCAATGCTACTTTTACAAAGGCTCATATAGATGGGATACAACAATGTCAGATTCAAATCCGCGGACAATGGTCTTGATGGAATCAAACCACATTCATTACCAACACAGAGATTCGTTCGACCCCACAGTAATGTTTCTTTGACCTCCGAAACTCTTCTTAGCAAGTTCAATGTCTTCTCAAGCAATGAATGGACAATTCATCTTTCACAGCATTCCACTCGCGATTCCTAACCCCATCAATCAAGCGCATCTCGGAGCATCGAGCTACACACATCATAACCAACTTCACGCGCACCCACATTAACACGACTCCCATGATTCTCTGATCCGCGCACAACCACAACCATAGTTACTAATATGTACAACCTCGCACCACATACATCAAACATTGACACTTCTGCGAAATACGTATACACCTACACCAGAGACACTCAACATATCATCTTCTTAATCTACAACGCCCTCGACCTACTCACTCCATTCTCTCATCTAAACCACTATCCGAGAGGAGCCCAACCTCACAATCATCCAAAGCACAATCTCATATCACACCCACTACCCTTATGCATCACACAGATCAATACAAATCTACGCTCATAATGCGCTCACGTAATACTGCAATTGACTTAAATCTAGACTACATGCCATATTCATACATCCTTCCTCACTGTCTCCCATAGCAACTACCGACCTAATCGAACACTATACTACACTCGAGATAGCACTCACATTACACACCGAAATAATAGACCACAACCCGACCAGAATCGGAGACCGCGCAGCTATCAAACCCTGCTCTTTCCGTCTCAAGTCACATCGAAGACACACAACACACCACATCATTCTAGCTCGCTATCACACCTCCATTGACACTCATATTCTCCTATCGAACAACACACCACAACTACTATCTCATATATATCCAGATGGACACCTCACATTGACTCATAACCTCTGCATTATCAGCCCCATCACCCTCACGGTCCATGCGCATGCAACACCAACACCAAATACAACTCATACTATTTAATTCAAACCTAATCGACATTCAAACGAGCGATACTAGACTGTTACCCTACTCCAAGCAACGATAGCACCGAGGACAACTTACACCCATGTGGATAGCTCTCTCTACCGCACGTTAACTCAACAGAAATCGCCAAATTGGCAAAATCTAGACAGAGACTCTATCCCATCTATTCACTCTACTTGAAGAATGGATGATACCTCCTCACAGGCAGCCAACCTCCACTGACATCACACCCACATACCACACCATTATCAATCGACATGCAATTCATAATAAACTTTAACCTATTACTTGCGCTCCCAATGCCTGACAGCAAAGACAAGCTGTTGATGCGAATAACTCTAGCAGCACTATAAATCTCGGAATTAATATCGTACCAAACCCTGGATGCAAAACTGCACACAGCTGACGCCCCATCCCCAGCCCCCGATCATGCTGCAGGCAGAAGAAGCAGCAATGAAAAAAGTCCACTATGCTCCTCCCAGAAAGCCCTGCTCCCACCTTCACATCCGATGCTAACTTCACTACGATTCCTTCACGAAACAGCGATGTCACTATACTAGCAATCTGCCCACTGACATGCTAACTCGTAACAACATCAAACCAAGTGATATCCCACCTGGCGAAGGTTGCGAGTGAAGAAAATTGGAACATCCCACATATTCAAAGCTCTGCAAACATTCTCACCGACGCGGCACACTCTTCTTGCGCTAACAGCAACTCTCCAATTCTAAATAAACCACTACTATCTCATTATGAGCCTTCACTCTGCATGAACTACCATATAACGGAACCACCGTTTTCCATCTCACCATCACCATAACAATACAAAGGGAGAAGACACAATAAAAATCATTCCACGTAATCACCTCGGTTACACATCACTGCACATCCTCAACACACCAGATCCTCACGACGATCGAAGCCAGACATGCACTTGCCCAATTAACATGAGCGCACATTCCCACGCGTGCATGAGTACGATGAAGCGAATAGAGAACTGGAAGGTAGAGAAGCTATGGAGCAGCCGAGTCAGTGGGCGTGTGGTGGATGATTGGAATACCTGTCAAGTGGAAGAAATTATCTGTCAAGAGTCAACATGGAACAGCGGAAAATTGGACAATGCAAAGAAGGAAGTGCAAGAATTCCACAGAGAAATCCTAGCGCGCCCGGCGATGGTCAATGTGTGTGACATAAGCGCCAGTTCCCGAAATGGCAAACCACATGGTGATCCCAATCGCAAAGGGCTGTTATGATGGAGGATGGGATTGGAGTGTGAAGTAACCTTGAGAAGTTCAAGCGCAACTGGCAATGGTGAAAGGTGACCTCAAGATATATATGCTGAAGAAGACTGCAGCATGAGTTTGTTAGGAGCTCAAATTACTTTTTACGACCAACAGTGGCTTCCCGGACGTGAAGCTTAAGGGGGGGTCATGTTACACATATATCTATTTCTCCCCTGCTCCTCTATATTTTATCTGGAGACCTATGGACACAGGACAACATACCAATATGCATAGGGGCTTAGGGGATCTGTTATGGAAGGACCAGTTAGGTAAGCCAAGGGTGGCTATATGAAGGTCTAGGCATAGGGGTCCGGAGTAGTCTAGCTATGGAGGGGTCTAGGCTGTTGCTGCATGTGCATAGCCTATGGGGCAGTGCAGTCTGTGCGCACAGACCATGGGCTGGGGTATATAAGGAGGTGTGTTTGTAGGTAGGAGTCCTAAGACTCTAGATAGTTTGCTCTTACCCAGCTTACTGGTCTACTGTGTCAATACATTTTGTCTCTGTTACCATTCTCTCTGAGACCTGTGGTTGTGGTGGGATCCATCCTAACAGATACCATATGAAACATGAAAACTCGCCCCTAAATGGGAAGGACTGTTCTCTATAGAAAAAGTTCTAGTACCAGTGACATATAGACTAAAATTACCAAGTCAATGGTGAATTCATCTGGTGTTTCATGCAGCACTCCTTATGCCCTACAAGGAGACTGATGCACATGGACTGAATGAAACGAGACCACCTCCTGACCTCATCAATGGACAAGAAGAGTATGAAGTCGAAGTGATCATCATCACGCATCACAAGAAAGGAAACTTATATCAATATCTCGTCAAATGGAAAGGTTATGACATGTCACATAACACTTGGGAACCTGAATGCAACTTAACAAATGCAGAAGAACTTCTAGAGACATATATATAAAAGCAGAAGACAACTCCATTAGCCCCAGCAATCTTTGCATCGCTAAACCAGCCAAAACTATATGTCTTCCCACTCCTCCTCACCCATTGCACATATCTACTCTACCTACCATGCAGTTGATGAGCAAGGATGATCCCTTAACCCTTTCATTGCTAGGCTCAACACTACACCCCCCAGGCTTATTGATCCATGCGATGACACCCCTTCCAACTTCGACCCTAACGACATCATGCCAGAGTCACATATCCCACAGACCAATGACCCTCATAGTCCCACTACGCCAATGCCCACCATGACCACTGCTGCCCAAGTCCCCTCCTTGCCCATGTGAGAAGATATACCAACAGGAAATTACGAGATCAAATCCTAGTAATGTGGTACCTGAGAGTCATCAGGGACACATTCCATTGGATGCTCTGATGGATACCAAAGATGGCACCTGAGACAGTCCAGCAGATGGCAGCCAAGCTACCAGCAGTAGCAGAATGGATCTTCTACATCAGACGGAAGCTAGAGGTCCACAAACCATTCCAACTCAAGGAACTCATGGATTTTCAGGAGCATTTATTGCTTGTACTACCTATCCACAAATACTTGGTCAAATTAGGAGAACCTGCACTTTCACCAGGATCAAACTGGATCAAGCAATCATTGTTCATCTTGCACAAGTCTGGAGAATACTTTCCAGTGAACCACATGCCATCACCATCAGACAGATTGCCATTGAGCATACAAACTTTGACTGTACTCACCTTGTCAAAACTTTCATCAACATCAACCACCTAGTGTGGGAACTCACTGAGTCTATCCAGATCAATCTTGATCAGCTTGCCCTGGATCTCCTCTGCCACCTATTAATAACCAACATTGAACAATACATCATTAATGCCATCAAGCTCATCTGAGCTAACTGCATATGCATCCTCCCTCAAACTAATGATGTCAGGAACTTGATAAAGATCAACTCCTGGTTCAATCCCATTTATTGCATCCCTAACTGACATGAGATCATTGATATCTCTGATGAGATTCAAGACCAGATTGGCAACATCCTTGGACAGATTGAAGAAGCAAAAAACAAGACCCTGGCCGCTTCCAGCTTAGTTAATGACAAATTCCCACCAAGGCCAACCGCCACGCCATGCACTATCCTTAACAGAGACAAAACGCAAGTAGTAGTCCAGACCCTCACTGAACTCGACTCTACTGTACCACTTATGACAAGGACCCCTCTCGCAATGAGACAACCAGAAGGATCTACATCCTCTGCTATACCCATCAATCCTCCAATCATCTTCACATCAGTCAACCCTACTACTCTGCCAAGACAGAGAGGAAATGTGCCCACCACACCACAGGCACCATGAAAACAGCCACGCCACCCTCAGTGCCTGATCTGCAACTCTCAAGGACACTTGACATCACAGCATGTCCCTAACTGAGTCATCCTCCCTAGATCCATCAGCAATCGAACCGCTGATGCCAGATCAACCCCTGGACCATCAGCACACCTCAAATGTCAACAACCACCTCACCCTTCGCGCCCACCTCCTACTCGCCCATGCACTACCNATATTCGTTCTGCCACTGCTGGTAGCTTGGCTGTGTTACAACCCATGTGAACATTTTCTTTTTCTTATGTCAGCACCTTCCTTTCCTGACTATCTATGCATCACCACCTCTCCTCTATGATTATGCAATGTCACTGCTCACATAAGCATGACCCTTTCACTTATGACATATGCCTACCATCATTTTGTTTCTATGACGTTGCTATGATATCACTAATGATGCATTATGATCTCATAGCCATGATATCATTCTCTAGCACATTCGTTACCTTTTACAGACAGTAGGTTCACATATAAATACTAGAGTTTGTCTTAGGTCGAACCTTAAGTTCGACTTAGCTTGTAATACACAAGTTACATCTCTGGGAACTCCTAGTTCTGGTGAGATAGTCAAAGTCGTTGTTCAAGTGCTCTCATCCACCTCACTTGTCTCAAGCCTGAGTCTCCTTCATCGGACTTAGCGCTGTCTACTCAATCGCATTTCACCAGACTCTCCATTGTTATTGTCTTGGACAATCCTCGTGGCATAACATCATTGATTAGATTGGACGATGACTCGTCATCATAACAATTTAAGTTGAACTTACCAAGACAGTTCAAGTACCAGCTCGTTAGCGCTCAACCATCAAACTTCCCAGACCAGTTGGTAACCAGACCCTATTCAAGATTTCAGGAGTATTCACCAGAGGAGCTCCACCACCCAATAAAGCTACTAGAGGGATCAGAGGAAACTAGCTGCATGTGCATAGCCTATGGCAGTGCAGTCTGTTGCGCACAGACCATGGCTGGGGTATATAAGAGGTGTGTTGTAGGTAGGAGTCCTAGACTCTAGATAGTTGCTCTTACCAGCTTACTGGTCTACTGTGTCAATACATTTTGTCTCTGTTACCCATTCTCTCTGAGACCTGTGGTTGTGTGGATCCATCTAAAGATACCATATGAAACAGAAAACTCGCCCCTAAATGGGAAGACTGTTCTCTATAGAAAAAGTTCTAGTACAGGTGACATATAGACTAAAATACCAAGTTCAATGGTGAATTCATCTGTGTGTTTCATGCAGCACTCTTATGCCCTACAAGGAGACTGATGCACATGGACTGAATGAAACGAGACCACCTCCTGACCTCATCAATGGACAGAAGAGTATGAATCGAAGTGATCCATCACGCATCACAAGAAAGAAACTTATATCAATATTCTCGTCAAATGGAAAGGTTATGAACATGTCACATAACACTTGGAACCTGATGCAACTTACAAATGCAGAAGAACTTCTAGAGACATAATATATAAAGCAGAAGACAACTCCATTAGCCCCAGCAATCTTTGCATCGCTAACCAGCCAAAACTATATGTCTTCCCATCCTCCTCACCCATTGCACATATCTACTCTACCTACCATGCAGTTGATGAGCAAGATGATCCCTTACCCTTTCATTGCTAGGCTCAACACTACACCCCCCAGGCTTATGATCCATGCGATGACACCCCTTCCAACTTCGACCCTAAACGACATCATGGCAGAGTCACATATCCCACAGACCAATGACCCTCATAGTCCCACTACGCCATGCCCACCATGACCACTGCTGCCCAAGTCCCCTCCTTGCCCATGTGAGAAGATATTACCAACAGAAATACGAGATCAAATCCTAGTAATGTGGTACCTTGAGAGTCATCAGGGACACATTCCATTGGATGCTCTGATGATACCAAATGGCCACCTGAGACAGTCCAGCAGATGCAGCCAAGCTACCAGCAGTAGCAGAAAGATTTCTACATCAGACGAAGCTAGAGGTCCACAAACCATTCCAACTCAAAAGGAACTCATGGATTTTTCAGAGCTTTATTGCTTGTACTACCTATCACAATACTTGGTCAAATTAGGAGAACCTGCACTTTCACCCGATCAACTGGATCAGCAATCATTGTTCATCTGCACAAGTCTGGAGAATACTTTCCAGTGAACCACAGCCATCACCATCAGACAGATGCCATTGAGCATACACTTTGACTGTACTCACCTGTCAAAACTTCATCAACATCAACACCTAGTGTGGGACTCACTGAGTCTATCCAGATCAATCTGATCAGCTTGCCTGGATCTCTCTGCCACCTATTATAACCAACATTGAACAATACATCATAATGCCATCAAGCTCTCTGAGCTAACTGCATATGCATCTCTCAAAACTTAAATGTCAGAACTTGATAAAGATCAAACCTGTTCAATCCCATTTATTGCATCCCTAACGACATTGAGATCATGATAACTCTGATGAGATTCAAGACCAGATTGCAACATAAGGCCTGGACAGATGAAGAAGCAAAAACAAGACCCTGGCCGCTTCCAGCTTAGTTAATGACAAATCCACCAAGGCCAAACCGCCACGCCATGCACTATCCTTAAACAGAGACAAACGCAAGTAGTAGTCCAGACCCTCACTGAACTCGACTCTACTGTTACCACTTATGACAAGGACCCCTCTGCAATGAGACAACCAGAAGGATCTACATCCTCTGCTATACCATCAATCCTCCAATCATCTTCACATCAGTCAACCCTTACTACTCTGCCAGACAGAGAGGAAATGTGCCCACACACCACAGGCACCATGAAAACAGCCACGCCACCCTCAGTGCCTGATCTGCAACTCTCAAGACACTTGACATCACAAGCATGTCCCTAACTGAGTCATCCTCCCTAGACCATCAGCAATCGAACCGCTGATGCCGATCAACCCCTGGACCATCAGCACACCTCAAATGTCAACAACCACCTCACCCTTCGCGCCCACCTCCTACTCGCCCATGCACTACCTGACAAATGTGCCAAGGCTATCAACAGGGAACCTACCCTGGTACAGTGACCTTCGATAATGACAATGAATGCTGTGCCTGGTTTAACAACTGAAATAGCCCAGACAGCGATGACGAAGAATTCCGCCTCGGAAAGCCAGCCTGGTGGACCAAAACCGAATTTAATAATGTCGAGTAAGCCCTCGACTTTGTTTTCATTTTGTATTATATTGGATTAGTACTTGTGGACAAGTTCTCTAAAGGAGAGCTAGTGTTACAACCCATGCGAACATTTTCATTTTCTTATGTCAGCACCTTCCTTTCCTGACTACCTATGCATCGCCACTCCCTCTTCTATGATTATGCAATGTCACTGCCTCACATAAGCATGACCCTTTTCACTTATGACATATTGCCTACCATCGTTTTTGTTTCTATGATGTTGCTTGATATCACTAATGATGCATTATGATCTCATAGCCATGATACATCTCTAGCACATTTGTTACCTTTTACAGACAGTAGGTTCACATATAAATACTAGAGTTTGTCTTAGGTCGAACCTTAAGTTCAACTTAGCTTGTAATACACAAGTTACATCTCTGGGAACTCCTAGTTTTGGTGAGATTGTCAAAGTTGTTGTTCAAGCACTCTCATCTGCCTCACTCGTCTCAAGCCTGAGTCTCCTTTGTCAGACTTAGCACTGTCTACTCAATCACGTTCTGCCAGACTTCACCTTGTTATTGTCTCAGACAATCCTCGTGGCATAGTGTCATTGATTAGATTGGATGACGACTCGTCATCATAACACTATGTGTTCATCAATTG
>JAENRT010000014.1:275270-320321 GCA_032173475.1 Amanita phalloides | reverse complement strand
GTTTTCCCTCGACGGCAGCGTTACAGTTTAGAATGAGGCATAGTTCATAGATTGCACTGAGTATCTTGCGGCTTGAGTGTTTGTGAGTCACTTGCGATGCTCGACTGTACTCTGTGGTTCTTGGCACGCAGATATCTGTGCGCTAGTACTTCTCATCGCGACGGCAACATTTCGACGTGTCACTCTCTCAAGATGAGAACATGCAGCTCTCTTAGATATGCTTGCCACGTATTCTGGCGTTTCGCACGCAGGAACCGCATTGTCGCAGATAGACTGTCGATATGATTATGGTTGCTGCGGCTGGAGCTCTGAGCCCTCTACAGGCGCGGTTGCAATGACCGTAGTCTAATGTTCCATCTGTCCCCTGCGCGAGCATGGATCAATAATAGCTCTGCAGTCTATACTGCTGCGCTCGCTTTGTGTCAGGAACTGTGTATATCGAACAATCGATATTCGGAGCTGCAGAAGAGGCGTAGATCTTGGTGCTTGGATCGGCGGTGGTTCGAGGGTAATGACACGAGGTCCGGAAAATTTATCCGAAGCTGAGTAGTGCCAGGGCCGTAGAGCACGGTTTGCATTTAGCTCCGAGGACGGAATGAGCGGGTGAAGTCGGTGCGGTTGTCCGAGGGGTGTGCGGTCTAGACAGCTGAAATGGTTTATGCAAAAGGCACTCTTCGGCTGTCAGGTCGGAAATGGGTTAAACAGACGGATGAGTTGGTCCGTGGTTAGAGTAACGATCATTTAACGGATGTCTGGTCGAAAGCTTAACTCGACGTTCGGGTCGCATGGTGGCGGAAGGCCGGAGGCACTTGCGGGAGGCCTACATTTATCTGAATGAAGACGGACTTTTGCACCGGGTAGCTTGTACATACAAATGGTGGGGATTTGGTTGAAGTAGACTGAATTCGAGGTTGTGGATTAGGCCTGCGATTGTCAGCGAGACCAGCTCGTCAGTGGCATTCCGCCATGACCATCGTTGCGCCGCACTTCATTTCACCCTCATTCTCTGGCAGTGCGAGTTTTCCCATCACGAGGTTATGTTGCGAAACGTCCAAAGAGCGCGTCAAACCAAAAGCGGGTCAGACTTCCCTCTCCAACCGTCGCAATTCATAGCCGAAGACGTAACGGCAAATGACGCTGTCCTGTAATCGGGCTCGCATCTCCGGCTCAAGCTGTTTTCTTCGCGGCGCGTTTCGCGATGTTCAACCAAGTCCGGCGGTTCGGCAATTCGTGGAGATTCTGGTCCAACGATCGCTTATTTGGCTACTGCAAAGATGTGTCCAATCTCCACGGCGCACTTTCTCCGGTCATATCAGTGGGCGAAATGGTCCTGCAAGGCGCATATGTCGCGGAGCGTGGGCGCTATGCAGATTTGCCATTGCCGTTTGCCGCGTGCCCCATGCCGCGCGGGCGGTCACAAGATGCCAGAGGGCCTGTACTCCAGAGAGTATATTCCAAAGCTATATACCGACGAAAAGGGAGCAACTAGGTGCTGGACGCCTGAGATCATACCAAGCTTGTACGGCGGGCTCGCCCATGGCCGGTTCGCGGGCAGTAAGAGTCAAGTCGGACGTTCGTCTGCTCATGGGGAAGGGAGCGACTTGCGGCGTGCCTTCCTGGCCCAACGGTAATGGATTACTATACCGGGAGCGCGCTCAGGGCGCTGCGTCTGCGCCTTCCGCAATGAAGGAAAGGGCTGCGCCGGAGAGTGGAGAGTGCTGCAGTGTTTCGAGCGGCGAGTCGCAGCTGGGCCGGCTGGACGGAGTGGAATGTGCGAGAGGTGGTGTTCGGGAGCGTCGAAAGACTGGTTTGCGCAGGTGGCAGAAGAAGGGAAGAGGTTATAAGCCGATATGTCAAGAACAGGGAAGATGATGAAATCGTGATAGTTTCTTTTGTCCGCCCGCGTACTAGTTATTAGCCTCAGGGCCCGGTCATCGCGGTCGAGCCATGGCGCGAGGAATGCACGTTGCGGAAAGTATTGGCGATTGAAGTTACGTCGAGAGAGAGAGGGTAGAAGCATTTCTTCTGAAAAAAGAGCCCTCACATCCTAGCATCTCGACAAAGAGCTAGAGACTGAGCGTTCCATATGAGTTTGTGGGCATGCTTCAGCGTCACTGGCGGTTCACCCGCGCGTCAGTTTTCTGGAAGTTTTGAAGTGGGGCTAGAAACTTACATTCCATTTGTAAACCACGGCATCATCTCCAGTCTGTCAGAAACTCGCTTCCTTGCCGCTTTTCTGGCGGCTTTCCCAAATTTTTCTGCAGTTTTTGGGTTTTCCCCCTCCTTTTGGGGGGGGGGTGGATGGTAATGGATGGATGTTGGTGAGTGAGTGCGTCGATCGGGAGCGCTGGTACGGGCGTAAATGGTGGCACATTGTTGCCAGGTTAAGACAGCTTCGAGTTCACTTTTGGGGAAATTGGTTCTTCGTCATTCGTGCAAGTTTCTCAGCCGATGGAACTGGGTGTGAGGTCGGGTTCGAAGTACCTATCAGTTTTCTTAACAGACGACTTCAAGCTTCAAGGGAGGTCACAGAAATACTGGAAAGATTCTTCATGCTACGGTAACTGACAGAAGCCAAAAATGATATAAGTTAAATTATAAGTAGTATATTCGGAAGGCGCGGTCCATTGAAAAGGGACTTGGAAAGTTTGTATGGTGTTTTCACAAGCTGCAGCACGATTGCGATGGACGTCATTGTCCACAGGTCAAACGAATAAAGAAAATTATAGCCTGAGCATGAAGAACGAAAATGGTCCGACCTTAGAGCGCTCGCTTGGTATGCGCGTTTTTCATCTTGGTTTTGGTTATTTGTCGTAATTCGGTGGTTAGTTGTACGTTGTGAATTATTGTTGCCGTTTTATTTTGTCTTTAGTTCGTTATTTACCGTTTTTGCTGCGTATACACTGGGTTATACTATTATGTACGGAATTTGTTGCTCTTCATTGGTCGTTATCGCAGAACTTGTTTTCTCGGAATGTAGGCCCAAGGTTATTCAGGGTTTTTTTGCTCGTTATGCCGCCCAGAACGTTTTTACTCGGTCATTTTAGGGCGCGTTATCTCAGGTGTTTTCTGATCTCTTGATGCTGTCTCCAGAACTTGTTAACTCGTATTTAGCCGTATTCCAGGGTTTTTTCTTGTCGGTCTTGCTTGTTGTAGCAGCTGGTTTTGGCTGCTTCTGCGTGTTTTCTGCTGTGCTGTCTTGGTGTGGTCCGAATATTTTGTGAAAATATGGAAGATGACGGGTGCTTAGTTGCGCTCTGGTGGTAGTTGAGGAAATATAGGCGACAGTAACAATGTGTCTAAAGATTGGACCACAATTCGAGATAAAATCCGAAACAAAATGTGCTTGATTTTTTTACGGTTTCTAATTTTGACCTTTTTTCGAGTTTTTCACGAGTCCAATAGTAGAGAACCCAAAGATCCAGATTTGATGTGAGCCAGAAATCCGAGCCCCAGAGATAAAAGATAGATATGATGCCCAAAATTCATGACGGGATATAGTTTGATAGGCTTCAATGATTCGTCTTGATAAATCCAGAAATGATAAGAAACAGATCCTAAATGAATTGATGACTTGATATGGTGCCGTCGTATTGCTTAAATGATGATTTCCACTTCATCCTCCTCTTCGTCATCGTCGTCGCCACGCTCCTCAACACGATCGTTGCCAGCAGCAGTCCAGGGTGGGTTCAGTGTACCAGCATCTTCTTCTTCCTCCTCGTCTTCCTCTTCTCCGTCATTTCCAAACAGCTCGTCGAACAATTCTGCACGGTCGTCCACATGTCCAATGGGTTGCTCCTGCACTGGAATAATCGCAGGAGCATTCAATGCCTCAGGTGCAAAAAGTTGGACGTGGTATGAAGGGACTGGTACTTGCGGAACAGTGTAGAAAGGTGGGACCGGTGGACCAGCGTGTCGAGGGTGCGCCTCTATGTTACCTAGAGGATTTCCAGACGGGACTGAGGGCCCTACCCATTCAATGTCCATTGGCTCATAGACATAGTCGCGTATGGCAAGAGGTGCAGCATTGAATGGATTGACTTCATCGGGTCTGCCTACCGGGTCAAGCTGCATGTAGTCTCCATACTCGGGAACATATCCAGCAATGAAGGGAGGTAGGTCAACGTAGTCGTCCTCAATCATAATAATGTCTGGGATGTCAATGACAGGAGGGAGGGAAACATAATCGTCCTCAAACATAATAATGTCCGGGACATCGTCGGAATTGCCTGGCTTCCTAGAAGCCACAATTGTTGGGTCGCGAGGAGGGAAAACTGGTCTCTCAATCGGCCTATTCAAAGACGTCGAGGAGGTGTTGTTGACTTGTACATCAGTGACAATCGCGAGTGGGGATAAATTAATTACCGCTTTCGCTTTATCGACGTCCGCAGGTACAGGTATGTCTTCTAGCTTCACTCTCGAGGACGAAGCCATGTTTGCCGCCATAATAGGGCGACGGATGGGCGCAGGCAGGCGTGACTCTTTGACTGTTCCCGAACAGGTGGAAGGAGTAGCATCGACAGACTCGGCCGGATCGTTTCGTGCCCGTGCCTTTTCTGCCTTTCTTAGGCTCGTGGGAGGAACGCCGACTGGCTCATCCCTCGCTCGTGACTTTTCTGCCTTTCTTGAGCTGACGGGAGAAGACTCGGCAGATGGAGCTGGTAAATCTATTCGTGCCTTCTTGGCCTTTGGACAAGCAGAATACTCTTCGTGTGCTTTGCGCTTTCTATGAGAGACAGACGTACTCTCCAAAACTGGAGAGCCATATGCCGAACCCCGACCACCCCATTCAGATCCCGCCTTTGGCGCATCAGCTGAAATCTCAGGACCACGAAAAAGATCAGGATAGAGGATGTGCCAAGGACGCATCCGTTGGCGTGTTGCGGCAGGTGCTACATTCACGTGAATCACTCGTAGATCTCTAGGAGAGACAGACGTACTCTCAAAATCTGGAGAGTCAAACACAGAACCCCAACCACCCCATTTTGCCTTTGGCACATCAGCGGAAATCTCAGGACGACCAGGAAAAAGATCAGGATAGAGGATGTGCCAAGGACGCATCCGTTGGCGTGTTGCAGCAGGAGCTACATTCACGTGAATCACTCGTAGATCTCTAGGAGAGACAGACGTACTCTCAAAATCTGGAGAGTCAAACACAGAACCCCAACCACCCCATTTTGCCTTTGGCACATCAGCGGAAATTTCCGGACGACCACCAGCAGGATCAGGAACGTTCCCGGCAGGAATCTCAATATTATGCGCCCGTGGAGCAGGATCAACATCTATCTGTACAATGGGTTCCTGGTGTGTCGCAGCAGGAGCTGCATTCACGTGAATCACTCATATATATCCAGGAGAGACAGACGTACTCTCCAAAACCGGAGTCGGAAATCCCATACCACAAACACTCAAGGCAGATCTCGCCTTTGGCGCTTCAGCGGAAATTTCAGGATGATGGCGAACAGCAGGGATCTCCAAATTATGGGCACATGGAGCAGGATCAACATCCATCTGTACAACTTCTTGGTGTGTCGCAGCAGGAGCTGCATTTGCGTAAATCACTCGTATCTATTCATTGAAGACGGTGACTTACCTCGAGGCCTGACATCCTTGTGCAATCGCCTCCTGGTCGCGAGGGCAGCGGCCACGCTGAACAGCAACGATGTAAAATAAGTTTCAGTAACGGCGAGGTGGCTTAAATCACTTACCCAATGCCAGCGGCAGGCCTGGCATATGGCTTGTACCTGGGCTTGATAGGCCTCCAGCCCTTTCTGTAGACTGGAACATCTGAAGAACGTCTGCACGGGCGAAATTACATGAGACATTGTTCGACGACGACGATGACGATGGCGGGCAACGATGGAGACTTACTCTGGTACAAGAGCATAATTAAGTTGATGCATTGTTGCTGTTGCTGTTGTTGCAGAGAGTAAAAGTTGTCGCTTGAAGTAGACGCACGGTAGCGGAAGGAAGGCAAGAGACAACAAGAGGAGCGAAGGCAAGCCGATCCGAATATATATATGCAGGTCAGCCTCCAATGCACCGAAAATAAATCACGAAATGTCATTCCATTTGTCACAAAACTTTAGAATCAAGCATTATTTCACGCTAACTGCAATCGTTATTGGCCATTTAGCGGTAAGGTGAGATGTACGAGAGAAACGCGTCGACGCGTTGCAGACGTGACTTGAGTAAACAATCGAGTCAACGATCGAATTGCAATCGATCGATACGGACGCCGCGGATATCGCTGTCAGAGGCGTCAGGTCATCTTGGTATTGGAGCAGTGGTTGAAGGACCTGCCATAGAAGATGAATTGTTTAATGGGATAGTGCACCAAGCTGCGACGTACGAGCACAGGGGACAGAATGACCTGCGTCACGCTTTAGAGGACAACTTTCGCACCATCGTCTTCAGTCTTCACAGAATTGAATTTCGTTCGTGTGCTCGATGCGGCGGGCAATGAAAAGATGGCAGACATATCAATTGATGTTATGTAATAGTTGTATTTGGCCATTGACTATTTTGGACCGAACGGCCAGTAGCGTACTAATTCACGTGTCCAACTTGAACAGTCCGGTAAGCTCACGATGCTGCGGATGCTTGTCCAGGCAACAGCCAATACAGCCCGTTTTTTACAGGTCCATCTGATGTCGTGAACATCACCAGCAGTGGACACGAGGACGAAGAGGCAATCTAACGCCCCAAAAGAAACCGGGCGGAAGACGTTGATGATCAAGATGGGGAAAGCTGGCCGCCCCCGCACTAGTCTACGACACCGATATACTACTCTCTTGGGTTCAGCCTCCTGTCCACAAGTTCACCAAAGAAACCTACCTTCTCCGCTCCCTTTCCAACTCTTCTTTTATCGTTGAGAGTATGGCTACATCGGGGGCTAATATTCAGTTCTTTTCTGGCCCTCTACGCCTCCTCATTCTGCGCTATAACGCCGTGCCCACCGTGAAATTGGGTGTGCTCACTTTCATGCAAGTTGAACAGCGCATGTGCTTGCCGCCTGTCGTGTCACGTGAGATATCAAAACTGTTCTGAGCCGACCCTTGTTAACAATGCTGGTGTTGACGGGATGAGGTTAGATCACTCGACGCCGGCCTATTATTCGCGCTGTTTCAAAATCTAGAAGGACACTCCGAGTCACCGCAAAGTGTCATGCACGACCAAAGTACTCATCTCCAACTTTTGTATTTGTCCGTCGCACGGATCGTTTATTACTTGCACTGAACAGGCACAATGGAAGGTCACAAACTTGATTTTAGATATCATAACGTCGGAAGGTTTCTTTCCATATTCGTACATTGCGATCTGGTCAGAGAACTGCAATTGAGCCATGTTCACACAGACAAATATGTTATAAAGTATCGTATAAGTTTGTAGATATATATGTCAGGTGCCTAGCGACGTTTGTTGGTGCATCCTCGTCTTCTGCTCTGCCTCCGTTGGGTTTGGCTACTTGATCCTTCCCCGGCGTCATTTAAAACGTGGGCCGTTGCAGTCGTCTTGCCGACAACTTGTTTTCGGCTACTTTGATGGGTTCCGCTGACCAGCATCATCCTGTGTATCTCGTTTCTTTTTGTGGAGGCTCTCGTAAGACAACACTTCAGGACAGATGGAATTATCTTCGACAATTGTCTCTTCTCAGAATAATCTGAGGGCTCTCGCATCTGTCGTCGGGCACGCGGGTCGTTGCAGTGTCTCGTAAGCTGTCGCGAGCCAGCCCTTCGTACCGAGCTTGTCTCTATCTTCAAGCTCTACAAACAGTGCTTCGGGCCAATTTTGTCATCCCTTCTGACGTGATCTGGAAATTGCTTTCCGCATTGATTCATAACGCATTATCGTTCAGGTTCAATGTAAGCGCGTAGCTATGATCTTTCTGATCTCTTTGAGAAGGTCCCTTAACAAGGGATGGAGGCGAGGCAAATCGGTCCAAGGCAAATCATTTTGGATTCCTTCCAGTCGACCAACGCAACCAGGCACTTCAGCTAGCCTTGGCGTAGCCTGGTCGAAGTAGTCTTTGAGAGTTGCTCCAAGAGCTCTGCTAGGCATTCCATGATCAACATAGCGCAGTATGATCCATTGCAGGACATGGAACATCGACTCTATGTCATCCAGTCGGGGGCTCCGAGTTCAAGTGAGGACTTACAGCGAAAACGAGTGCCATGAATTGATAGGTGCCCTGCGTTGCAATATCAGAGAAGCAATGGACATTAGCCTTAATTACATACGCACAGTTCGTTCGGGTTGCGGTTCTCCCTTGCAGTTCTCTTCTGTCACTCGTCGTCGCGTCCTTCGCCAGATCCAATCAATCAGGAGGCACGACCCTATACTCCGGTAATGATAATGTCTCGGAACTGATGTCTCGATGCAATATATTCGCATTTCCATCTGCTTGTTCGTGTGCTGCATTCAAGTTCTAAGTCAAAGTCGTAATCAAGGTAAATGAAGCGCACCTTCCTGAGCATCGCGAGTGCTATCAACACTCTTTGGATGACTGAACGTCGTCAACTCACGACCAACTCGTTAGGACGAGGATGTAGTGTTTCAATGTCCGCAAATGCTTGAGATCTTCCTTCCTCCACTCGGAAGATTCGGCTGCTTCTGCGTCTGAGTCTCATGTCCTGGTAAATCCACGTCCCAATAGTCAAAAACTGTCGAATATGCTGTACTCGATTTTCGTAACTTCTCTAACGTTTCATGTTCTAGTTTCCTACCATCGACTCGCCACGTCGATTTTAGGAATACAACTCTCTTCTCTTCCAAAGAGTACGCTGCATAGCCGAGTTGCACGTCCAAACGGTGAGTGAAGGCCAGATAAAAAGTCGATGGACATGTAAGCTCTTTCTTATCGTTTCCAAGGTGACTTGACGTAATGACTGGGAGTTTCTCTGGACTTTTGCCCCCACTTGGACTCCGCCGCGTCCAGCGCAGGTTTAGCTTCAATCCATTTCTTCATCCAATGGGTTGCTCATGGTCGAATCCCATCCACGTTCTTCATGCCCGAGTGGGAGAAGCGCCAAAGAATTCTGCAAATAGACTGTCTTTAGGTCGATTTTCTCGTAACGATGACCCCAGATCTATCCCAACGTAAGAGCTCGCATAGCCTTGATGACCAAGAATTGAAACATGAGTACGACACTGCATACCCATGTGCATGTTGCGTAAGACGCTAATTGACGAGAGTATCTCGACCTCTTCATTGTCGGAGCACATCGTCTTGGATTATTGTCAACAATGGATCATAGGCTTTGATCGCATTTGATTCTCCAATGAGTTCGACGTTTGTGCAACTGATGTGTCCGCCAGTTTGTTTAGTCTCAAAGACTCCTGCGAAGAACCATGTCGGTCTAATGCTCTTCACAAAGCTGCGCTAAGTCTGGCGCATGACGTCGGCGACTGGTATTTATCGACATATTTCTGCATCCACCAATCTGAGAAGGGTATTTAAAGCGAGAGAAGGGATCGACGATAAGAGTAAACACACCCACTGCGAATACATAGGCTTCTCTTTTGTCATTCCTGCGATTGCTTCCGAACGGTTTGAGCCTCCTTTTGCACGGAAGTTAAAACGCTTCCTTCGGTTTAGGAACATATTTTTCCAAGAACGTCCTGGACGGGCATGGGCCGACAACATAACCGTTTACTTCCTTCCTGAGCTCAATATTCCGGTCGACGCAGCGGAAAACAGGTGGACGCATAAGGGTATGACCCGGCCTGTTTGTGTGATACTGGTGTGTCCTTGACTTGCTGAAACGCGTCCATCCTCCGCGGAGGCGTCCGTGGACCTGTGTCATTATGGTTAGGAACGTCTCAGAAGAAGGGATACTACGCTACCGTTTTTGGCACGACATCGAGCATAAAGCTCGTGTTTAGCGGCGGTTCGAGTAGGACGTGCAGGCATTGATTTGCAAGGGCGGCGAGTAGAGCTGGAGCAAACCTGGGTGGAATATAAGTGGTTTCCATCATTTCAGATAAACGAGGATTGTACATATGGATCCGCCGAGTGGCAATCAAGAGTATAACACGATCATGATGTGGCCGAGTTCACAAAGAACAAATGGGGACTAAATGAGCCTAATTAGTGCCGTCCATCAGGAGAAATGAAAGAACTTACACGTTCAGACGCGCAGAAGTACGCGTTTTAGTGGCGCGTGCAATGGTAATGTGGTCACGTTCCCACACAAACCTCGCCCTTTTTGAACTGCGACCCTGTCCAGCTTTTAGGTGGCCAATCAAATGAAAGGTGCCCCAGATGTGAAAGACGTGGCTGAAATAGAGACATCATGCATCAAACATGCAGAAGGAATTTGAGCTCAAATTATTGGCGCCAGCATATTCCGACAGTTTTTGACTACTGGGACGTGGATTTGCCAGGACATGAGACTCAGACGCAGAAGGCAGCCCAGTCTTCCAAGTGGAGGAAGGAAGATCTCAAGCATTTGCGGACACTGAAATACTACATCCTCGTCCTTAACGAGTTGGGTCGTGAGTTGACGACATTCAGGTCATCCAAAGAACTGTTGATAGCACTCGGCGATGCTGCAGAAGGTGCGCTTTCATTTACCTGCGATTACGACTG
The DNA here is from genome assembly GCA_032173475.1 of Amanita phalloides. NCBI lineage: Eukaryota > Fungi > Basidiomycota > Agaricomycetes > Agaricales > Amanitaceae > Amanita > Amanita phalloides. The sequence goes on along the minus strand of JAENRT010000014.1, from coordinate 309,730 downwards.
TTGACTTAGGGACTCGAATGCAGCACACGAACAAGCAGACGGAAATGCAAATATATTGCATCGAGACATCAGTTCCGGAAACATTATCATTACGGATGAGGGTCGTGGCCTCCTGATTGATTGGGACCTGGCGAAGGACCGAGACGACGTGAGGAAGAAGAACTGCAAGGAGAACCGCAACCCGAACGAACTGTGCGTATGTAATTAAGGCTAATGTCCATTGCTTCTCTGATTACTGGCAACTGCAGGGTACCTATCAATTCATGGCAGCTCGTTTCGTCCGTAAAGTCCCCCTCTTGAACTCGGAGCCCCACAACCGGCTGGATGACATAGAGTCGATGTTCCATGTCCTGCAATGGATCATACTGCGCTATGTCGATCATGGGATGCCTACCAGTGCTCTTGGAGCCATTCTAAAAGACTACTTTGATCAGGCTACGCCAAGGCCAGGTGAATTGCCTGGTTGCGTTGGTCGGCTCGAAGGGATCCTACATGATTTGCCTTGGACCGATTTACCTCGCCTCCCTTCCTTGTTAATAAGTCTTCTCAAACGGATCAGAAGGATCGTAGCTACGCGTTACGTTGATCCGGACGAACTCCAACAGATGCCCGTGCAGCTTAGCCTGAGAAACGATTTGGATGAGAGAGGTTGGCTCGCGGCAACCCTACGACGTGCTGCAGACGACCCAGTATGCCCGACGACAGATGCGAGTAGCCCTCGCATTGTCTCTGAGAAGCGAGAAGTGTCGAAGATAACTCCATCTGTCTTGGAATGTCGTTGCTCTGATGGACAGCCCCCACAAAAGAAACGGAGGACGCAAGAGGATGGTGTCGAGGCGAAAGTTGTTGGCAAGACGACTGCAACGGCCCATGTTCAAAATGACGCTGGGGAAGGATCAAGCAGTCAACCCCAACGGAGGCAGAGCACTAACAGAAGACGAGGAAACACCAAACGTCGTTAGGTGGGCACCTGAGGAACAGAAGTATTTTTTTTGTCCGCGTGTGCAACTTGGCTCAATTATTTGATTAAGTTTTCTGACCGCGGCTGGCAAACTTCACTTCATGTTCAAGTCAATAATGACCGATTTATTTGTTCTTCCAAGCCTAGATGAACCCGATCCCAATCCCATCCCATTGTTTCGCTCTGACGAAATGCCACGATACAATATATTAACTCGTGACAACACCTACTTCTAGTCTCTGTCCATTGAAGAGAAGAAGAGGGTTCTAACTGACCGCTTTGAACGTAATAGATTAGTCAGCAGTTGCCCCACGGACCGGCAAAACTCCTCAGGCCGATCCCTGACTCCACCATCATCCAAGACAGGTGATGACAGGTGATGCTAGGGCAGCCTAATCAACAGGACGTTCTGCTGAGTTCGTCACCAAAACCGGGCACAAAGAATATTGGAGCCGTACTGTTTTTCAAATTTCCGATTGCTGGCCAGTCGTTGCCTCTGTTCCAAGAGTCCTGTGACTCTTGCGCAATCCACCGAAGCAGATCTCCGAGTTCATGGCCAACTCAGTGTGATGGCGCTGCCAGATTTACAGGTCGTGTAATCTGATGAGAACGAGATTCGAACAGGGGTCCTGATGCCTACTCGATATTGGATAGGCGCCGTTACGCGATGTGCACGATAAGATCAAGGTTCTTCTGTTAGCCGTCTGTCTTTTTCGCGCCCCGCCTCCGAGTTATCTAGTGTAATGACCGCCCATTGACCACCCCGAGCAAGGCGTCGATCGATATTCAAACCTTCAAGTAATAATATGACTTTCAGTCATTGCACCAGTCCTTCGACTTCTCGCTTAACTGGCGACCAGGGCTGCAGTCAGAAAGGGTGATGCTTGTGTGGGAACGCCACCATAAGTTACCACCCTTGTATTCTGACGCGTGCCACTAAAACGCGTACTCCTGTCCTCAGAACTCGTAATCTCATCGTTTTCCCGATGAACAATCGCCTTCACTCGCCATTTGGACGCGGAACACGCGGCTACGCAGCATACTCTTTGAAGGACAAGAAAGTCGTATTCCTAAAGTCGACTTGGCGAGTGGATGGCAGTGGGAGGATTCCAGAGCACAAAACGTTAAAGAAGCTACATGACGCAAGCATCCAGCATATCCCTACTGTCGTTGAGTCTTGGGAGGACACGGATTTGCAAGGCACGCATGTGAATCAGACACAGGATGCGGGCGAGTGCATGAGGGAGCATACAAAACACAAACGTTTGCGGAAGTTGAGGCATTACATCCTCGTCCTTAACGAGTTAGGCCGTGACGTGGCGACGTTTAAATCATCCATAGAGCTTTTGACGGCGTTGAGCGATGCTGCAGAAGGTGCGCTGTCATCTTCATGTGGTTACCGGTGCTGACTTCAAGGGTACAGCGCATGAACAAGCAGATGAGAAGGCAAAAATATTGCATCGGGACATCAGTCCTGGAAACATTCTCATCATGGATAACGGTGGTGGCCTTCTGATTGATTGGGATCTGGCGAAGGATCGCAATGAAACGGTACAGACGGCACAAGAAGAATCGCAACCAGAGCGAACTGTATGTAATTGAGCCCAACATCTATTGCCTTACTGATTATTGGACGACTGCAGGGTACCTATCAATTCATGGCGGCTCGTTTCGTTATTGAAATTTCTCACTTGGACTCTGAACCTCACAGCCGGCTGGATGACATAGAGTCAATGTTCCATGTCCTACAATGGATCATGCTGCGCTACATCGATCTTGGATTGGATAGCGGAATTCTTGAATCCTATCTAAGAGAATATTTTGATCATTCTATGCCAATGCCAGGCGGCCTACCTCATTGTCCTGGTCGACTCACGAGAGTCGAACACGATTTCAATTGGAGAAACTTCCGCAACCTCCGTCCCTTATTAAGAGACATCCTCAATGGGATTAGAGAGATCATAGCCACGCGCTACATTGATCCCAACAAACTTCAACAAATGCCCGTACAGCTTCAGGATAGAGGCAAGCTGGATTCGAGGGGCTGGCTAGCGACAGTCCTACGACGAGCTGCAGACGACCCGGCATGCCCGACGACGGACGAGAGCGTACCCTAGATTATTTTAAAGGGAACAAAGTCGGAGATAAACCCAACTGGGCCAGAGTATCACTACTCTAGCGAAAAACCTCCACGCAAAGTTCAAAAGAGTAATACCGGTCACAGGAATCCCGCCAGAGCAGCAAAAACGAAGGCCAAAAGTGATCTTACCGAGGCAGATGTTGACGTTTTCATTGCATCGGTTGATAACAGTCTCGCCATGACGGCTGACGACGCAAGTGAAAGCAATGACGAAGGGTCAATCAGTCAACCCAAGCGAAGGAAGAGTACCAACAGAAAGCGGAAGAAGAATGCCAACTGAGGTCGCCGGGCGTACTCGTATGTAGTCGTTCCATCTAGTTAATGAACACAAAGTATTTCTCAATGTTGATAGCGTCTTTTCGGTTCAATAAAACGAATGTTATGACATGCGGCTTATCGGGTATCTCTGACCTTTCCCTACGACGGCGCGTTATTTTCCTGCATACGTTGTTAATGACATAACGTCCCTGTGTTTATCTTTTGGCCATCAATTGGGGCAGATCTCATCGCGACGGCAACAATTCCTCTCCAAGACACATCATTTACCAAATTATTCTGGCGTTTCGCGCACGTTGGATATAGTAAAGAAACGTACATAAATGGTACTCAGCTGTGAGCAAGCCATTCAAAGAAAAAGTCGATCGAACACAGCCTTTGTCCATCAATTATTCTGGCCTTTTACTTACCATTTGGACGCGGACCGCACAGCTACGTACATATGGCGCAGGATGTAGTCGATTGGATGCCAATGGAGGATTCCGAACAGTTGAGGCGCTACGCGTTTGCCCTTAACAACCCATGTCGTAACGTGACGACGTTCAAATCATCCAGAGAGCTATTGATGGTATTAGGGGATGCGGCAGAAGGTTATCCTTGCTGATGTTGGGGGATGCAGCACATGAACAAGCAGATGAGAAGGCAAAGATATTGCACCGTGATATCAACCCTGGAAACATTCTCATCATAGGTGAGGGTCGCGGCCTCCTGATCGATTGGGATTGAGCTCGACGTCTATTGCTTATCTGATTACAATTGGACTTGCAGGGTGCCTATCAATTTATGTGCTCGTTTTGTCAATTATGTTCATCACCTGGACTCTGAGCCTCACAGCCGGTTGGATGACATAGAGTCAATGTTCCATGTCCTGCAATGGATCATGCTACGCTATATCGCTTTTCAGTGGCAAACTATTGGACTGAAGAAGAGGCGATGAATTATCGTGATCGTCATGGTCATCCGAATGATCCGGCAACTCAGAAAAGCGATCTTTATCCCTACTATTCCTTCCAAGACTGGTAACTGAACCAACAGCGCTCGAAGCCCAGCCAGCAACGCTCAGTCTCTTTGGTTTATCGGCTTTATCTTTTTCAGACTTCCTGTCCCGCTCGCCAATCGTGGTTGAGCTGTCGGAGCGTTTCCTGGACATATAGGAAGGTGCACGGGACCCAGATCTTGAATTTGGCAACGAAGGCGGTCGATACTCGGCTTCTGATTTCCGACGGATGGACACGCTGTGCCTTTCGGACGAACCCGAGAAGTCCTGCCCTGGTGCGGCACCCGCAGAGAGCTATATTTTGCCTGCTTCTGTGGTCTTGCATTTGTGCTGCGTACTGAATTTCGTCCCCGTGTGTTGTTTGACCTGGGAAAAGAATGGGCATTGATATCAAATATCTAAGCTGAGCATTACTTGGTTTGCTTCACACCCATCAGCACTGCAAGATATTGTTGAACATAACCGATTTCCAAATCCAACAGGCCCATACAAAATGAGTTGATGGTGGAAAGATGGTATCCGAACCCTGGTAATGAGTGAACTCTGAGCCTCTCAGCCGGTTGGATGACATTGAGTCAATATTCCATGTACCACCATGGAATACATCCAACATGGATTATGTGGCACGGACCTTGACGGCTATCTCGATGCACATTTCAATAACGCCAGACCGAGGGAAGAAGGGTTGCCAATTTGTATTGGTCGGCTCGCGTCAATCGACTAAAACTTGGATTGGAATGGATTTACGGACCTCTATCCCTTATTACTAAAGTGACCTTCTCGAATGACCATAGCTACGCGTTACGTTGATCAAAACAAACCAGGCATGTAAAATGAATCTATGAGAACAATGTTTCGAGCGTCAATAACCATGTCCAACCCCGAACAATCACGAGAACATTGTCACCTCAAAGCCCTGTTGGAGACGAGGGGTTGGCTCGCAACAGCCCTTGTCCGACGACGGATAAGAGTGTACCCCCACCTTATTTTAAAGGGAGCAAGTTCAAAGTCGGAGATAATCCTACTGAGCCAGAGTCTAAAGTTCAAAAAATGATAGCCCACCTGCTCTGAGCAGCAAAGGCGAAGGCCAATGGTATTCTCACTGAGGCAAATATTGGCGATTTCACTGCATCGCGTCATAACATTCTCGCCGTGGCGGATGACATGCAGCCTATCTTGCTGCTAAAGCCAATCGTAGCGCGTTTGCTATCACGTCTGGTGGATAGACATTACTGACATTCGTAGTGCACGGATGGCTACAACTTGTGCCCGAAACACTAACCAACAGTTCATCATATCCTAGTCTAGTCATGACGCACCGACCTATTCTTCGCGCGACGCGTCTCCAGTGAACCGAAGATGAAGCAGGTGCAGAGTGACAGTCTTTCGCCTACAGCAGACCAGTCTTCGTCAAAGTGGAAGAATAAACTGCAACGTCCAACAAACAGACCGGCCCAACCGAATTCCTCGACCGCACGGGATCTGTAGAACCATACATCTCACTCCTCTCCTTCTTTCATTCTCTTCGACCGGTGCAACCAGCGACTCACATTATCCGCCGTCGGCATCTTTTCCTTACCCACCCAGTCATGCATCCATTCCACAAGCCGCGTGAACTGACTCTTCCCCTCTCCTCCAGTCCAGGATTCTACCAACGGCGCGTGCACACTCACTTCGGACCAGAACACCAGTGCAACAGCCAATGTCGCTCGGTCTGGTCGGATTCCAGATGCTCGCATCCATGCCAGAGTGATCGGGATGTCACCCGCCCGCTGATCGAGTCCCAAGAGTATAATGTATTGAAGGAAATTGTCATTGGTGGGTATTATGTGAGGATACCGGCTACGTCCTCTGGAATTCAGAAGGTCGAGCGAGGGTTCAAAGACGGCCGTCTGGCGTTGGACGGGAACGGGAGAAGGGAGAACAAAAGACGTTTCTGTGTCTATCGAACTGCGCAGTGCAAAAGCCGGCGGTGTGACCCCGGTCAACTGGTCATAAGCGTTTCCGAATATGACTTGCAGAAACACTCGGCGGACTGCATGAAATGGAAGCTCGTCATTCCATATACCAGAAGAATATTTTATTAATCCGCTATTCTTGTCACCGAGAATGGACGTGATCGATCGTGAGACTTCTTCACGGGTGATTGGTCGCGGCGCCGATTTCCGAAACGGATTACGAAGCGAGAGGTGGGCGACTGCGCCGTGAAATGTGTTATCCAGTTGGCAGGCAATCCTAGCAGCCTGAAGAAGTATGGAGAGTGTTTCAGATGTAGGATTAACGTCATAGAGCTCTCCCATGTGTTCCCATAGCTTGAAAGCAACATCGGGACGTTTCATTTTGTTCAAAGCTTCCATGAATGAGTTCAAGGTATGGACATCTATCCGAAAACGCGCAAAGGGTCGGAGCGCACGTTCACCAACAGAACTCTTGAGTGCGTGCTTTTCTAACAATTCAAACGCCTCGTGAGGTCTTCGTGCACGTGTCAACGTTTCCAAACCTACAGTAAGCGCCGGCCTGTCAAGTGCGTATCCTGCATTCATGAGCTCGTTCCAAAGTCGTTCGGCCGGCGGAATGGCGTTGCGGTAGAGTAAACCGCGTATAACAACGGTATAAGAGACAATTGTAGGACGGATTGAGCTTCCTCGCAGCATTCCCATTCGTCTGAACATTCTGATGAATTGACCTGTACGAATTGTCGTGTCGCGAGCCGCAACAGACAGCGAGGCAGTGTAATCGTGTGTATCCAATTTCTTTTTGTTAAGAGGAAGGAGATACGGTGAAGGTGGCATAGCAGGTGGCGAATTATTCTTTCTGACTGGTGCAAGGTCTCGAAGGAATTCAAAAGCAGATGCGCGGTCTTTGAATGCAGACATGGCCACCGTGATTTCGTGACCTTCCGAAGTGGCCAAGTCGCTAGCCCGAGACTTGTGTTTCCGAATGGCGTTAAAGTAGGATTGCGCCTCATGGATAGCGCCGCCTTTGGCAAACACGCGAAGATAAGCCTCCAGATGTGCAACATCCGGCACGACGCCTTCATGTATCATACGAGAACGAAGGTATTTTGTCAACTGCATTGTAATGAAGCGGTCGTTGAGAAGTGCATGATAGGTCTCGGGGCGAAGCTTGAGTTGGCGACCTTCCATGACATTCAGAATCTGCACTACGATATTTGCAGACGCAGTTGAGCGTACTGAGTTGAATGAGAGAGCCTGCAAAAGTAGGTTGAACTGAAGAGAATCGTGCGAAAGTTCCGTGGTAAGGAATGTGTTCACAACATGCTTGAGAGGTTGCAACAGGTTGAACTTGGCTAGGTGGAGGACCGCAAAGACAAGAACGGTTCCTCTCAGGTCAAGAGGCAAAAGGTCCAGTTGAGCAAAGAGAAAATCCATCATTGGACCATCTGCGTTGGCAGAGGAACGGACTTTGTAAATGACGATGTAAAAGATGAGCCAATGCGGGATAGGCTTGCTTTGCAAATTCCGGAGTGTTTCCAATGCAGAGCCGATGTCACGTTGACTAGTTGTAGACTTCCATTGCGTGAGTTCATCCCGCAACACCCTCCTTTCGTGAAAGGGTGCACCAGGCCCGAAAGCCGAGGGATGCGATGAGTTCGCTCTATTAATCAAGTCCCATAGGGGTTCATGGGTTTCCTTGCTAAGAATGGCAAGAAGGTTGGAGATCCTTGATCTAGTGAGAGAGCCGGAAAGACACGACGAAGAAGCATGGAAAGACCGCAGGTTGACTGTCCTCGAGCGAAAGACAGTATTGAACATACGACAATGACATCTAAAGCCATGTAGTGAGTATTTCAAATTCAAGGAGTTCTAGGATGCCCACCTGTGCCGCACGGCGCGCCAGCCTTGCAACGGAGAAAGAGCGCTGGTTGGGAAAAAAATGGGAAATTATTCAGGAAGCGTACAAGACAAACAGAGACAAGCAGAGTGGCTTTTTTACTTCAACTTGTTGGCGGCGCTCTTGAACCCCCCAACTCCCATGCCCCGCATTCTGTTCGTCAGTGGTTTCCACCCCTCAACTAGGGCTCGTGACCTAGCATACGAATTCGAACGGTCAGTGTGGTCTGTTGCAGGAGGTCGATGACGTGTTGACTCATGTCTCTTCTTCTGACCAGTTTTGGCCCGTTGGTTCGTTGCGACGTGCCTGCTCCGCGCAACCCGCACGCAAGCTCAAATCCGTAAGTGTCTATTCTGTTAAACCTCGTTTCTCCACCCCCAGTCGCATCTCGGATCGAATGAACGTCCTAAACGTGAAGCTACGCGACACGCGAGCCGCTTCGCCGCTTCTTCTACTTCGCTCGCGATCCTCCTCGTCGATAGTGCTTGCCGCAGTCCTATTCGATTTCCCACGTCTCGAGAGAACACAATCGCTCAACGAATCCTCGCAACTTCCTCGTAGCTATGCATTTGTGGAATTCCGCAGCAGTCGTGACGCTGAAGACGCCTATTATGATATGTGAGTGACCTGTGTAGCTCCCATACATTTTTTGAAAATGTCTCCACAGGCACGGCAGATACTTTGAAGGGTCCCGCCTGAGCATTCAGGTATGACAACATACATCTTCTCGTCGCATATAGTTAACGTGACATTAGTGGGCCAAAAATCCGCCGTCCTCTGTGTGGCGCTTCGACCGACGCTCCTCGCCTCCGCATCGCAGCAGCCGCGACCGCGACCGTGACCGCTCGCGTAGCCCGCCTCGCCGGCGGGAGAGGGACGATCGCGACGACAGGGACCGAGGCCGTGATCGAGACCGAGAGCGCGACCGTGAGAGGCGCAGGAGAAGCAGAACACCGGATAAGCGGAGGAGCCCGAGTCCCGAGCGTAGGCGGGACGACAGGGCCAAGACACCGCCTCCGGAGGAAAAGAAAGAGCAAGAGAAGGAGAGGGAGAGAGATCGGGCGCAGACACCTCCTTATGATCACTGAGTTCCATACCCGTTTCTGACAGCGTTTGTTTGCAGGTCGTGAGTTTGTGTTGAAAATACGGGTTGCTCCTAGTTTCTGTCCGTAGTAACTTGTCTGTCACATATGTCACATATTACGTTAGTCCATGGCCAACAGTGTGCCCACCGTCAATGACCTCAGGGTATGTCACCTGCTATCCGTCCCCCGCCCCTTTCCATGTCTCTTTCAGGTAAAATTATGCTATATCTGCCGAGAGGAGGAGCGGTATGATGGTAAGCGACCTGAGCCAGAACGTTCCACATACTGACCTCGTTGCAGATGCAAAAACAACCGACCCCCCACGGGCCTGGACACACCCTTGCAATTGCACCCTTGTCGCACACGAACAATGCCTCTTGAAATGGATACAGACCTCGCAGGGCACTTCTGTCAGAGCCGCTAATGCCCTCAAATGCCCGCAGTGCGGCGCCAAATACGAAGTACAAAGCCAGTATCCTGTTCTTCTCCGGTTCCTAGCCGCAGGGAACAAGGCACTACAGAAACTTGGCAGATTGTTTACGGTTTTTGGTGTCGCCACGTTCATCGGGGTAATTGGATCAGGTTCGTAATCTCACCACTCAAAGCGCAACCTTGTAACTGTACTTGTCTCTCGCAGGCATATACATTATATGCGCTGGATATGGAGCATGGGCACTGCGGAAGTTTATTGGTGACGAGTACGTAACATGTGTCGGCCCTCGTCCAATACTCACATGCACATTTCCTCAGGATGTTCGATATCCTTCTGAGCAACGACCCCGCCAACTGGCCCTGGACAGCCTACTTTAACCTCCCTCTCATTCCATTATCCCTCATCATCTCCCGTATGCAATCGAGTTTTACTGTCCCTGCGATTATGCCCGTCCTCCTCGTATGGCCCGCCTCCTCCCCAGTTGGCCGTTGGGGAGACCTTCTACGCGAGTACTGGACCGATCCCAACAATGCCCGGCGCCTCACCCTCACAACTCTCCCACCCATGCGAGCATGGCCACCCTCACCCCTTGCATTCGGCGCATTCTTCGTGCCTCTCGCTAAAACGATATATAGGATACTGTATGCGCGGTTGGCGTTTAGAGTGTTAGGCGCAAATGCGACTTCACTCATGTCAGAGGCAAGACAACCAAACGGTGCCCCAATTCGTGATGGCCGCCTTGAGAACCATGTCAACGTCGCTATAGTCGGCGATGATCACGAGGGTGGCCGTGGCGAGAATGGCGAGGCCGAAAGACGGGAGGAAAATGCCAATCAGGGCCGACAGCAAGGACAAGGGAACGTGCAGCGGCGAGTAATATGGCAATGGAACGGACTAGCATTGAGGATTCGAGCGCATTTGAGGGATGTGCCGGAGCCACGGCCACAGCGGCAGCCTCGCCCTCGACAGAATCGAGGAAATGGTCAAATTGGAGATGCAAATGCAAGAGAAAGGCGACAGGAGGTAGTTGGCGAGCCGAGGAACAATGACAACGAGGCTAATAACCAACCCGAAAACCCTGAAGCAAATGCAGACGCAGACGGAAATCCAGTAGAGGACGTTGTCCAAGCAGCGGAACAGCAAATTGAAGTCAATACGACCTCTCTCGGACGGCAAATTGGAGGAGCATTGCTTATACCTGCCATCTCGAGTTGGATGGGATCCTTACTCCTTCGGTTGTCGCGGCACTCGAACCTGTTGCGCAGGTTCTTGGGAATCAAGCTGTCGGCTTTGTCGAAACTTGACGGAAGAATCACGTGGGGAGCCCGAGCGACTGAAAATGGCTTTCCACGTGGATTGCTGCTCTTTCCTCTCCCGCCACTGGGACCCTGGTCATATGGCGGATGGGAAAGACTGAGTACAGGCGAAAGTATTGCGTTGGGCCTGAAACTTGGCATGAATGCTATGTGGGGCGGAACGAGGACATGGGCAGAGTCGGATCCCGTATGGTGGCGGAATTCGGTTGGGCTGGGCCTGTTTGTGGTGGTATGTTCATCCAGTTTGAGAGAACTGTTGATATTTATGACACTCTTCTAGGCGAAAGACTGTCTGCAGTTGCTTCATCTTTGGTTGACGAAGCGTGAATTGGAGACGCGCCGTGTGAAGAACAAGGACTTTTCGGGAGTGGATTTGAATGAGCTGGATCTGATTCCAACGTGGGTACGTCATGATTAGGATTAGGGCATGGGGAATATAGTTTCAGCTACCGTTGTGTCACGACGTGCAGCCCATCCAGGACGAACGCTTGCATCGAGATTTTGGACTCCAAGCAGCCATTATACACAACTCTCACACTGGAAGATACCCAATGTTTTTGTATTATTCATGTGATTGAAAACTCGCCTGGGTTATATGCGAGGTCCCCGTTTTCAGGAGCAAGATGAATCCAGACCTATTCAACAACATCCCACCGTTTGTATGTATCAAGCTACCGGTGCAAAAGTGGTCTTTCATCGTATAAATGTAAGCCTCTGCAACGTCCTCTAGTTTTCCCACTTGCCCAACTAGCGTCCGCGAAGCGTACTGATCTAACGCGGGGCCCAGCGTTTCCTGTGTAAAAACTTGTGAATATAGCTCTGTGTAAATCGCGCCCACAACGATGCAGTTCACTGGTATCGGAGCCAAATCAACCGCTAGAGCGTGAGTCATAGCCTCGACTGCTCCGCCCACGGATGCTGTCACCGCCCATCCCTTGGCTACATGCACTGCGCTGCATATTTGGCGATCATGAGCGCTCCGAGTATGCGGACATTTCCCGAGCTCTGGATCTGCTCCACCGTCGCGGTTTGAACTGTGGGCAGCTTCACTGCGTCCCCCGCTGTAAATACGATGTGGTCAAGGAGAGCAAGTTTTGACTGCTGTTCCGCTTCGACTGCTGTTCCGCTTCGACGGCGCCAACCGAGGTTGCCGTTCGGAGCAGGGTTAAAACATTATCTTCTACTTTTTCTGGGTTACTGAGATCGCAGGTGTATCCGGTGATACGACGATGATCGGTTTTTCTCGGGACGGTGTCCCGGATGCAGGACAGAGCGCGCTCGAGTTTCTCTGGACTGGAACCGCATATGATGACATGGGCGCCCTGCTCGAGTGTGGCAGACGCAACGGCGAAACTGATACCAGAGGTACCACCGAGCACAAGTACGCGCGTGTTGGATAACTTGGTCGAGCGTCGTGTACTAGGACTGGTCATTGTTTACTGTAGCACGTATTCTTTTCAGTCGCATTTCGTAGGGACGATGACGCACTCGCACGGCCCGCGTACTTAGAGTATGACTGTATGGGCAATCCAAGCGACCGCAACAGTCCTCATTGACGCGTTCGTTCTCCCTGTTTCGGGGTTAGTATGCCATTGAAAAGAACTACTGTGCCCATCTCCATAAGCACAGCTGAATTTTTTTTGTGGTGAATTTTCAATCTGAAATTTAGAAATAGAAATCTTCCCCTCCTGCTCAAGCGCTCAAGTGCTCATGGCCGCTGCCCTGCCAATAACTTTCACGAAGATACAGTACTCATATTGAAACTCGGATCCACTGGCGTTACAAAATGGAGTATACGCTCATATAACTGCAGTCATCCCAGAAGTGTGGGTTTAATCGCATTTGCATCTGAAATACCGGAATCAACCATACCATTCGAGAGCACTGACAAATGTACGTACTTGTCACCGCAGTGGCACGACCCATCGGCGTTTCGTGCGCAACCGCAAGCGCAGGAGACGGGAACATCGACGTTCTAAACAGTTGATGAGCATAAATCATGGCAGATAGCACAGGGACTAACAGAGTGCATGATGATTCGATTGGTGGTGATGGTAATAAGGTGATGATGAGGTGTCGAAGTCGAGGAAACTGTAGGTTAGCTTCCGACTCCTCGGGCTTTTATACCTTTCGCCCGATTTGAGGCATTTCTTGGAGCAAATAAGGGCGCAATGGGCTGACTAATGAATTAATCTTATTAACGTCTCCAGTAAATGCCTCACCATGCCGGAGTTTCGATTTTGGACATCGTGCATCATGCATCATGAGCAACGCTTCAATCAGTATAGGTTCAATCACCTATTTCAGCCACTGACATGTGTGTGAAGGGACCCGTAGTCGAACGTACGTTCCGTTCAAAATGTATGGCAAACAGAAAACTGCTCGACTTGGCCAAGTTTTCCCCGATTCCTTAGAAGAGCTTCAGATTCGAGTCAGAGCTATAGATTTACTCGTATTATGTCAATGTGTTGCAGTGACTGCTTGATGAGTAACGCAAACCAAAATTGCATTGAAATGAATGCGGCACTTTCAGAACCATGACTATGAAACGCTGACATGAACGCTGACATGAATCTTCCTAATTTAAACCAGCACCAATCCCGATATGGATATGAGGCATTTACTGGAGGCGTCACGCGTCACGAGTTGATCGTCGAAATTAGTCAAGTTATGCACAAGCCTTCTGGACCAGAAGGTTCTTGATGAGCCCCATTCGCTCCAATAAATTTGGGCGAATGGTATAAAAGCCCGAGGAGTCGGAAGCTGACCTCCAGTTTCCTTGACTTTGACACCTCATCATCACCTTATTACCATCACCACCAATCGAATCATTATGCACTCTGTTAGTCCCTGTGCTATCTGCCATGATTTATGCTCACCAACTGTTTAGAACGTCGATGTCCCCGTCTCCTACGCTTGCGGTTGCGCACGAAACGTCGATGGGTCGTGCCACTGCGGTGACGAGTACGTACATTTGTCAGTGCTCTCGAGAATGGTATGGTTGATTCCGGTATTCCAGATGCAAATGCAATTAAACCCACCGGGTGCACTTCTGGGATGACTGCAGTTATATGAGCGTATACTCCATTTTGTAACGCCAGTGGATCCGAGTTTCAATATGAGTACTGTATCATCGTGAAAGTAGCGGCCATGATCACTTGAGTTAAGCGCTTCAGCAGGAGGGGAAGATTGAAACAGGGAGAACGAATGCGTCAATTCGGACTGTTGCGATCGCTCGGATTACTCATACTCTAGGTAGTGCGCATGCCGCGAGCGCGTCTGCCACGGTATCCATGTCACCATATCCGGTTCCAGTCCACAGCGGCAGGCTCGAGCATGCCTCCGCTGGGATACCTTGCCGAGCGAAAACAATCATCGTCACACGTTGTTACAAACATGGAGCAGTTTCAAGGCAAAGTTAGAGGCAGCCAATAACAGTCGTAGAGTTCAGGGGATGGTTGTAATTGGAAGAACGTCGTATTGAACTTTTTTCATCCTCATATAGCCTAGAAATACAACCCGCTTCGTCCTCAAACAATATGCTGCATAGCCGCGAGTTGCACGTCGAAACGGCGAGTGAAGGCCAGAGTAGAACAGCCGATGGACAATGTAAGCTCTTCTCTTATCGTGACCTTGACGTAATGACTGGGAGTTTCCTCGGGGCGTTTGCCTAGCTTGGCCTCTGCCGCGTCCAGCACAGGTTTAGCTGCATCGATTTCTTCATCCGATGGTTTGGTCACGGTTGAATCCCATCCACGTTCTCTAGAGATGGAAAAACGCCAGAAAAACTCAGCAATGACTTGGCTTTGAGGGGAATTTTCGGCGCACATAGTCTTAGAATCATCGTCATCGAATGGATCGAGGCAATGTCCACATTTGAATTCTCCAATCAGTTCGACGTTATGTAACTGATATGTCCCCTGCATTTTAAGGGCCTGTTGATGAAGTAACACATCGGGTTTGATGCCTCTTCCACATAACTGCGCTAAATCTGAGCTATGTACGTCTGCGAAATGGTATTTTCCGACTTATTGTTGCATCCACTCAATCTGGGAATCCTGTTAAAGGGAGCAAAATATTTGTAGACACCACACACACCAATTGCGGGTACATATCCTTCTCGTCTGTCATTTGCATGAATCTGGCCTCAAGATCTTGAGCCTCCTTTGCATCGAAGCCTAAAAACTTCTTATTCGGTTTCGGAACATATTTATCCAAGAACGCCTTGACAGGCATGGGTCCGACAACATATCTCTTCACTTCCTTCCCAAGCTCAATGTTCCGGTCGGCCGCAGTTGGAAAACACGTGGCCTGTTTGTGTGATACTGGCGCGTCCTTGACTTGTGGAGACGCGTCACTCGGACGTGAGGGCGCCCGTGGACCTAAGTCATGATCAGGAATGTTAATGACGAAAAAATGTGACGATACCATCGTTGGTACGCATCGACTTGCGAAGACGTCGAGTCAAGCAGGGGCAAATCTGAGTATAATATAGATGGTTTAAATCTCGGTTTCAGATGAAAGAGGATTGTACATACGACGCTTTGCGGTTTCGCAGAGTGGCAACTCAATGAATATAAGACGAGCATGATGTGGCCAGTTTCACAAGAACAAATGGAGGACTAGTGCCCATTCATCATGATCAGAGGCAATTACGAGTTCTAACGCGCAGAAGTGGCGCAAACGATGGAAAGGTGGTATGAATGTGGCAAGCCGAGTGACTCTTCCAGTAAGTTCCCACACATGCCTCACCCTGTCCGGCATCTTACGCGTCCCCATCATAGTTTGAAGAGCATCAAGTTTACCGATTCAATGCTGTTAACACTACCAGCTAGACAGAGCGTTAGATAGCTTGAGGTCGTTTTTCAATTTTCATGGTACGCGCAAGAAAGTCTACTGTGAGTACCAATGATGACATTCCAGATGCCATCAGGTGCGACCCGACCCTGATTAGTCGCTGCGAAGAGTCAGAAGGAGTCAAGAAAAACGACCCTGGTGGGAATGCTGTATAACCGCTTTTAAAGTTATGGCGGTATTGAGAAACAGGCAATCTCATGCTCCTGTTGTATTCATCAAGCCGCCAGTCTCAGAATTCGCAAAGCGATGGTATCATGATCGTGACATGTTCCTTCATGAACATTTCTAATTATGAGACTTAGGTCTGTACGCGACTCCAGGCACACCTTCGCAAGTCAAGCAAACGCCATTATCGCAACAATACAAGGATTATGGGTTTACGTCTACGTACTTCGAAGTGGGCCAATCCAGGAAGGTAGCGAGGGAATACGTTGTCGGTCCTATGCCCGTTGCGAGGTTCTTGGAAGAATACGTTCCGCAAACGACAAGGCCTTTAAACAAATTCGATGCAAAGATGGCTGGAAAACTTCAGACCAAACTTAAGAAAGAGCATGATAGGGATATGCATGTGCCATGGGTTGTAAGACTTTGTAGCTTTGGTTCCTTTGCTTGCTTTAACGGCTTTCTCAGGTCGACTGGATGCAAAAATACGTCGGAGAATACCATCTTGCGGACGTATATCACCATCCCTCGGATTCTGATGGAGCAGATATAGCACAGCTGTGTGGCAAAGTCATAAAACCCGACGTGGTACATGACAAGGAACGCCTTGAATCGAACGGGACATATCAGTTGCAAAACGTCGAACTCGTTGGGCAATTTAAATATAAATATGTCTTCGATCCCTTCGTTGACGCAGATCCTGAGACGATATACTCCGATACCGTCCAAGGTCGCCATACTCTCAGCCTGATGACGTCTTACGCCATAAGCCACATGAGCATGCAATGTCGCACTCATGTGTTTCAATTCTTGATCGTCAAAGACTATGCGAGGCTCTTACGCTGGGATAGAGCCGGCGTTGTCGTAACAGCCAAAATCCCCTTAAAAAACAAATCGTTTGCCGAGTTCTTATGGCGCTTCGCCCACCTTGGGCCCGACGGTCGTGGATGGGACACAACCATGAGAAAGCCGTCGAAGACAGAACTTGAAGAAGCTCGACCTGAACTGGACAAGGCCTTGATGAAGTTGGGTGAAAACCCCGAGAAAACTCCTAATCACTACGCCAAGATCTCCCTTGATGAAGGGAAGGCTTACATAGTCCATCAACTATTTCATCCTAATCCTCAATCACCGTTTGGACGCGGAACTCGCGGTTATGCAGCATACTGTTTGAGGACGAAGCGAGTTGTATTTCTAAAATCGACGTGGCGGGATGTCTGCAGGAAAGCGGAACACGAAATATACGGGGCACTACATAAAGCAGGAGTCCCTCACATCCCCACTGTCGTTGATTTCTGGAAGGTGAATTTGCCTGGACATGTGACTCGAGCACAGGAAGCAGCGGACCTCGAGCAGAAGACGGAGGGCGGCAAGTCTCTGCGGACACTAGAGCATTATATCCTCGTCCTTCAAGAGTTATGTCGTGACGTGACGAGATTCAAGTCGCCCAAAGAACTCCTGACCGTGCTGAGCGATGCTGCAGAAGGTACATTTTATTGATATGTGATTATGCCTGCTGACTTTGGGGACGTAGCACATGAACAAGCTGATGAAAAAGCGAATATACTACATCGAGATATCAGCGTTGGAAATATTCTCATCACGGATGAAGGTGGTGGTCTTCTTATTGATTGGGACTTGGCGAAAGACCGTAATGACGCGGCACAAGAAGAATCGGAAGGAGTCGTTGTATGTCATTGAACTCAGTCTGTGCCTGTCTGATTATTATACAACTGCAGGGTACATTTCAATTCATGGCAGCTCGTTTCACTTTTCCCGTTTATCACCTGAAATCTGAGCCTCACAACCAACTGGATGACATAGAGTCGATGTTCCACGTCTTACAGTGGACCATACTGCACTGGGTGAATCACGAGTCATGCGATGTTGAAACTTATCTGATATCTTGATCAGGCTACACCAAAGGCAGATGAAATGCTGTTGTGTGGTAGTCAGTACACGAGGATCCTCTACGATTTGCATTTGGAACCATCATTCCACCTCCATCCCTTGTTGATAAACCTTCTCCAAGAGATCAGAAAAACTATAGCCACGCGGTACATGAGCCCCAGAGACCTGAGGGAGGCAAGCATGGAATATGAATCACGGTTGGAAAAGATTCCACTTTTGAAAAAACACTTGGAGAGCGCCGGAATAACCGCCGAGACTTCTTACCTCGAACAAATTCCCGAGCGGCTCGTTTACAGAGCCAAGTTGGATAAGAGGGGTTGGTTCGTGACAGCCCTGCGAAGCGCCGCAAACGACCCGCAATGCCCAACGAATGACCCGAGTGAAGCTCAAATTATTTCTGAAAAGGAATCGAAGTTGCAAATGGATTCCTCTGTGCCAGAGTATCGTTCTCCTAGAGACGAGCCTCCGCAGAAGATTCGAAAGGTAAATGAAGCTTCAAAGTACCTACAAGTTGAAGCAGTGGAAATGAATGATGCAAGTAAAGACGATGGCGAAGGATCAAGCAGTGGAACGAAACGAAAGACTTTGAAGAGCTAAACCAGAAGCTGTTAGGTGTCCATATGACGACATGAAATGTCTGTCTACTCATGAATGAATATATTTTTCCCATCGTTGATTTTCTTAATAAGTTCCTGCCCAGTGAGATCGGTTAGACTCTTGAAGCTTGAAGCTTGCAGCCTAGGCCCTACCCCAGGTCTGCGGCTAGTGTTTGGGTAAGTAGTTGTTCGTTGTCTGCGACCGCGACCGCGTCTGAGTTCGTTCCCGTCCTGCACGATGCTAGTCGTTATTTGAGTGAACCAAAGCCAGATACAGGGTTTCTCTATTTCCGAGATTCCTACACGCATAATTTTTGCTGAATGTCCCCTCCTCTTGATACCAGTCCCAACTTACTACAAGCACGCACCATATTTTCACGGCAACTACACTGCACGATCATGGTAGCGTTCGCCCTGGACGCGGAGTCAATTTCTATGCACACATGCTTCGTGCCGTTGACCCCTCTGCCAGGTTTCTTCGGTCTTCTAAACACTCGGCGACGCAGACAATGCCATGATAAATGTACAACACATAAATTTCGCACACATGTCATAGAGACGCGCGTCGTCCTTTTTGTAACATCTTTCAAGCGAAAACGATTTACGGTCCTGTGTTTTTGGAACAACGTTTTTGGCTGAATAGTCTGCCATGAATGAGCAATGATTTTTACAGCGTTCTCGTTGGGCACCTCAGAATTAACGTCGACAAAGCATCATTTACCAAAAAGACGTTATCGACATTGAGAAATAATCTGGGTTCGTTGCGTTCATTCATAGGTAGATAAAACGACTACATTATCGTAAGTCCGTCCATCATGCATCATGATCAGGTGCGCGCCTGGCGACCTCAGTTGGTATTCTTCTTCCGCTTTCTGTTGGTACTCTTCCTTTGCTTGGGTCGGCTGCTTGACCCTTCGTCATTGCTTTCACTTGGGTCGTCATCCGTCATGTCGAGATTGTCATCAACCGATGCAATGAAATCGTCAATATCTGCCTCAGTGAAATTACTATTGGCCTTCGTTTTTGCTGCTCTGGCGGGGTTCCGCTGACCGTCATTACCCTTTTGAACCTTGCGTGGAGGCTTTTCGCTAGAGTAGTGATACTCTGGCCCAGTTGGGTTTATCTCCGACTTTGTTCCCTTTAAAATAATCTGGGGTACGCTCTCGTCCGTCGTCGGGCATGCCGGGTCATCTGCAGCTCGTCGTAGGACTGTCGCTAGCCAGCCTCTCGAATCCAGCTTGCGTCTATCCTGAAGCTGTACGGGCATCTGTTGAAGTTTGTTGGGATCAATGTAGCGCGTGGCTATGATCTCTCTGATCCCACTGAGAATGTCTATTAATAAGGGACGGAGGTGGGGAAATTCGTCCCAATCAAAATCGGAGACAATTCTCGCTTGACGACCAATACAAATTGGCAGGTCAGCTGTCCTTGGTTCTGCTTGATCAAAATACACTTTCAGATAGGTTTGAAGGGTCCTGATACTCAATCCATGATTGACGTAACGCAGTATGATCCATTGCAGCACATGGAACATTGACTCTATGTCATCCAGCCGGTTGTGAGGCTCAGAGTTCAGGTGACGAACACGATTGACAAAACGAGCTGCCATGAATTGATAAGTACCCTGAAATCCAATAATAATCGGACAAATAATAACATTGGGCTCAATCACATACGGTTCGTTCGGGTTGTTGATCTCCTTGTACTTGTGTCGTTTCGCTCCGATCCTTCGCCAGGTCCCAATCGATCAGGAGGCCACGACCCTCATCCGTGATGAGAATGTTTCCAGGACTGATATCTCGGTGCAATATTTGTGCCTTGTCATCCGCTTGTTCATGGGCTGCATCCTAATATCAGCAAGCATGGCCACAGGTGAGTGAAAGCGTACCTTCTGCAGCATCGCTTAACGCTGTTAATAGCTCCTTGGATGACTTGAAAGTCGTCACGTCACAACCTAACTCGTTAATGTAATGCCTCAACTTCCGCAGACGCTTGCGTTTGGTATCCTCCTTCATCCACTGGACCGCATCCTGCGTCTGAGTCATATGCGTTCCTTGTAAATCCGCGTCCTCCCAAGACTCAACGACGGTAGGAATATGGTGGACTCCTGCGTCATGTAGCTTCTTTAACGTTTTGTGCTCTGAATCCTCCCACTGCCGTCAACTCGCCAAGTCGACTTTAGAATACGACTTTCTGTCCTCAAAGAGTATGCTGCGTAGCCGCGCGTTCCGCGTCAAATGCGAAGTGAAGGCCAGAGTAAGAACAATCGATGGACAATGTAAGGCGCTCTCCCCAAAGAAGATCTTGGCGTAGGAACTCCGGCTTTCATTAGTCTTTTGCGCAATTTGGCCTCAGCCGCATCCAGTGCAGGTTTAGCTTGATCGATTTCTTCTTTCAATGGCTTGCTCACGGTTGAGTCCCACCTACGTTCTTTAGATCCAAGGTGCGCAAAACGCCAGAAAAATTCGGCGAATGACTTGTCTTCGAGAGGAATTTTCGCCGTCACGACAACACCAGATCTATCCCAACGTAAGAGCCTCGCATAGTTCTCGATGACTATAAATTGAAACACATGAGTCCGACATTGTATGCTCATGTGCCTCGCCCTTTCTGACTGCAGCCCTGGTCGCCAGTTAAGAGAAGTCGAAGGACTGGTGCGATGACTGAAAGTCATATTACTTGAAGGTTTGAATATCGATCGACGCCCTTGCTCGGGGTGGTCAATGGGCGGTCATTACACTAGATAACTCGGAGGCGGGGCGCGAAAAAGACAGACGGCTAACAGAAGAATTTTGATCTTATCGTGCACATCGCGTAACGGCGCCTATCCAATATCGAGTAGGCATCAGGACCCCTGTTCGAATCTCATTCTCATCAGATTACACAACCTGTAAATCTGGCACATCTTGCGATCACGCCATCACACTGAGTTGGCTATTAACTCGGAGATCTGCTTCGGTGGATTGCGCAAGAGTCACAGGACTCTTGGAACAGAGGCAACGACTGGCCGGCAATCGGGAATTTGGAAACGGTACGGCTTCAATATTCGTTGTGTCCGGTTTTGATGACGAACTCAGCAGAACGTCTTGTCTTGTTGATCAGGCTGCACCAGCATCACTTTCGACGGAAGGAATTGTCTCGGTTGATGGTGGAGTCAGGGATCGGCCTGAGGAGTTTTGGCGGTCAGTGGGGCAACTGCTGACTGATCTACAACGTTCAAAGCGGTCAGTTAGTACCCTCTTCTTCTCTTCAATGGGCAGAGGCTAGGAGTAAGTGTTGTTACGAATTAATGTATTGTATCATGGCATTTCGTCAGAGCGAAACAATGGAATGGGTTTAGGCTTGGAAGAACAAATAAATCGGTCATTATTGAACGTGAAGTGAAGTTTGCCGGCCGCGGTCAGAGAACTTAATCGGATAATTGAGCCATATATGTGAAAAAAAGACGTTGTCAACATTTAGAAAAGTAGTTCGGGCTCATCGTAAGCAGACACAACGACTATATACCTCTGTTCCTCAGGTGCCCACCTAGCGACGTTTGGTGTTTCCTCGTCTTCTGTTAGTGCTCTGCCTCCGTTGGGGTTGGCTACTTGATCCTTCCCCAGCGTCATTTTGAACATGGGCCGTTGCAGTCGTCTTGCCAACAACTTTCGCCTCGACACCATCCTGTTGTGTCCTCCGTTTCTTTTGTGGGGGCTGTCCGTCAGAGCAACGACATTCCAAGACAGATGGAGTTATTTTCGACGCTTCTCCCTTCTCATGAATAATCTGAGGGCTACTCGCATCTGTCGTCGGGCATGCCGGGTCGTTTGCAGTGTTTCGTAAGGCTGTCGCGAGCCAGCCCTTCGTATCCAGTTTGACTCTATCTTCAAGCTCTTCGGGGCCACATTTTGTCATTCCTTTTCTGACGTGATCTGGAATCGCCTTCCACATCAATTCATAACGTGTTATCGCCCTTTCCAGTTTGTCAGGTTCAATGTAGCGCGTAGCTATGATCCTTCTGATCTCTTTGAGAAGGTTTATTATCAAGGAGGGGAGGCGAGGCAATCGGTTCCAAGCCAGATCATTTTGGATTCTAGTGAGCCGGCTGGAACAACTAGGCACTGTGCCTGACCTCGGTACACCCTGATCAAAGTATTCTTGCAGAACGACTCCAAGGGCTTTGGGGGGCATTCCGTGATCGACATAGCGCAGTATGATCCATTGTAGGAGATGGAACATCGACTCTATGTCATCCAGCCGGTTATGAGGTTCAGAGTCCAAGTGGGGATTTTCAGTGACGAAACGAGCCGCCATGAATTGATAGGTGCCCTGCAATTGCAAATAATCAGAGAAGCAATGGACGTTAGCCTTAATTACATACAGTTCGTTCAGGTTGCGGCTCTCCTTGCAGTTCTTCTGTCACGTCGTCGCGGTCCTTCGCCAGATCCCAATCAATCAGGAGGCCACGGCCCTCATCCGTAATGATAATGTTTCCGGAACTGATGTCTCGATGTAATATATTTGCATTTCCATCTGCTTGTTCGTGTGCTGCATTCGAGTCCCTAAGTCAACAGTCGTAATCACAGGTAAATGAAAGCGCACCTTCTGCAGCATCGCTGAGTGCTATCAATAACTCTTTGGATGACCTGAACGTCGTCAACTCGCGACCCAACTCGTTAAGGACGAGGATGTAGTGTTTCAATGTCCGCAAATGCTTGAGATCTTCCTTCCTCCACTCGGAAAATTCAGCTGCCTTCTGCGTCTGAGTCTCATGTCCTGGTAAATCCACGTCCCAATAGTCAAAAACTGTCGGAATATGCTGTACTCCAGATGTTCGTAACTTCTCTAACGTTTCATGTTCTAGTTTCCTACCATCGACTCGCCACGTCGATTTTAGGAATACAACTTTCTTCTCTTCCAAAGAGTACGCTGCATAGCCGCGAGTTGCACGTCCAAACGGTGAGTGAAGGCCAGAGTAAAACAGTCGATGGACAATGTAAGCTCTTTTCTTATCGTTTCCAAGGGTAACCTTGACGTAATGACTGGGAGTTTCCTCTGGACTTTTGCCCAACTTGGACTCCGCCGCGTCCAGCGCAGGTTTAGCTTCATCCATTTCTTCATCCAATGGGTTGCTCATGGTCGAATCCCATCCACGTTCTTCATGCCCGAGCTGGGAGAAGCGCCAGAAGAATTCTGCAAATAGACTGTCTTTCAGGTCGATTTTCTTCGTAACGATGACCCCAGATCTATCCCAACGTAAGAGCCTCGCATAGCCCTTGATGACCAAGAATTGAAAAACGTGAGTACGACACTGCATACCCATGTGACATGTTGCGTAAGACGCTAATTGACCGAGAGTATCTCGACCTCTTTCATTGTCGGAGCACATCGTCTTGGGATTATTGTCAACAAATGGATCATAGCTTTGATCGCATTTGAATTCTCCGATGAGTTCGACGTTGTGCAACTGATGTGTCCCGCCAGTTTGTTTAGTCTTAAGGGACTCCTTGCGAAGAACCATGTCAGGTCTGATGCCTCTTCCACAAAGCTGCGCTAAGTCTGCGCCATGCACGTCGGCAAACTGGTATTTATCGACATATTTCTGCATTCCAACCAATCTGAGAAGGTGTAAAGCGAGAGAAGGGATCGACGATAAGAAGCATACACACCCATTGCGAATACATAGGTTTCTCTTTTGTCATTCCTGCGAATTGCTTCCGAACGGTTTGAGCCTCCTTTGCCACGGAAGTTAAAACGCTTCTTCGGTTTAGGAACATATTTCTCCAAGAACGTCTGTACGGGCATGGGACCGACAACATAACCGTTTACTTCCCTCCTGAGCTCAACGTTCCGGTCGGACGCAGCAGAAAAACAGGTCGACGCATAAGGGTATGACCCGGCCTGTTTGTGTGATACTGGTGTGTCCTTGACTTGCTGAAACGCATCCCTCCTCCGCGGAGGCGTCCGTGGACCTGTGTCATCATGGTTAGGAACGTCTTAGAAGAACGGATACTACGATACCGTTGTTGGCACGACATCGAGCATAAAGCTCATGTTTAGCGGCGGTTCGAGTAGGACGTGCAGGCATTGATTTGCAAGGGCGGCGAGTAGAGCTGGAGCAAATCTGGGTGGAATATAAGTGGTTTCCATCATATCTCGATTTCAGATAAACGGGGATTGTACATCATATGGATCCGCCGAGTGGCAGCTCAAAGAGTATAACACGATCATGATGTGGCCGAGTTCACAAGAACAAATGGGGACTAGATGAGCCTAATTAGTGCCCGTCCATCAGGAGAAATGAAAGAACTTACACGTTCAGACGCGCAGAAGTACGCGTTTTAGTGGCGCGTGCAATGGGAATGTGGTCACGTTCCCACACAAGCCTCGCCCTTTCTGAACTGCGACCCTGTCCAGCTTTTAGGTGGTGGCCAATCAAACGAAACGTGCCCCAGATGTGAAAGACATGGCTGAAATAGAGACATCAAGCACGCAGAAGGAATTCGAGCTCAAATCATTGGCGCTCAAACTTCGACGTATCTCACGCCGTCCTGCTTAGCGATCAGGGCACAATCCAAATATCATCACGCCATCCTGGTGATACTTGGCCACCATGAATGCATGTGGGTCTAGACAGAGGGGCCACTCGAGCCTCAATTTCAAAGATGAACAGCGAGCCGTTGCCCCGTCGCTGGGCGCTGAGCTTTGGAAGGCTACGATTTATCACTGGCAAAGCATGCGACGACACCACATACCTTCAGCAGATGACATAACCCACTTCTTCCCGAAAGGAGACAGCAACCTCAATAAGTTTCGCGTTGGTCATGCGGAGTCACAGTGCAGGTGCAAACGTTATAATCTTCTCGTTTCGTTTCGCCAAAAACGAAACAACTTCAAACGGCATGCAGTCAACCCGACCGTCGGTGTCGGGTTTACAACCATTATACACGTGCAGTCTTGATCGTATCGGCTTGCGGGCACGACAAATGTATTATTCGGAAAAAGAAATGCGTGTTTGGTGAAAATCGTCGCTCCATCGTTTGGGGGCTCAGGATTGTTGCGGCTGTATCGCCGCTCGCTGAAGGTCTCTACGGAATTATCTTGCCATTCTGAAATGTTGTCAACAGGAAATTGTCTGCACGATCATGATTAATGGGAGAAACAAGTAACACAATCGAACATAGTGGATAGGTCAAGGTCACGTTAAGCGCGATATTCATCGCCCCTTGTAGTAGCTCCACCGATTCAAGTTCATTGACCTTGATTGCTCTGCAGCACCCATCGCGAACGGCGGCATCCTGTCGGACTGATTCCCCCGAACCCAGAAATGTTGATATCTGGATCTGGGCTGTTCCGCTATCAAGGCCATTATCTCGTGGATACTTTGGAGCAACAGTCGAGACAAAAGGCCTGATCTACACAGCAATAATATGCGTAACGGAGCACATATTAAAAGCGTTCATATTTACTTCACGAAGATAGAACGCCGGTCACAACTATTGGAGGGCGAGAGAGCAGTACAGCGGCGTGATCCATTGAATCAAACTCTCTCCCTCGGGTTCCATCCCGCCTCCTCCACTATCCCCTCACTAACTCCACCTATATCCGAACGTAAGCTGCACATTTTGCACCCGAAAGCATCGACGTCGACGGTATCGTCACTGGAAGATGGCAAACAGTGCTATGATAGAACTCCGTTTGAGAGTGCGAGCGAGTTGGCGAATACTGGAGCTCCAGCTCCGACTGACCAGAACCCATTTTAATGCTTCTTGCCCGAATGCACATATCCCCTAACATCAGCAAGGATTCCTACCGGGAAAATGATAGCGTACCTTCTGCCACATCCCCTAATGCCATCAATAGCTCTCTGGGCGATTTGAACGTCGTCACGTTACGACATGGGTTGTTAAGGACAAACACGTAGGGCCTCAACTGTTCTGAATCCTCCATTGGCATCCAATCGACCACATCCTGCGCCATATGTACGTAGCTGTGCGGTCCGCGTCCAAATGGTGAGTAAAAGGCCAGAATAGAATAATCGATGGACGAAGGCTGGGCTCGATCGACTTCTTCTTTGAATGGCTTGCTCACAGCTGAGTACCACCTATGTCCGTTCCCTTACTAGATCCAACGTGCGCGAAACGCCAGAATAATTTGGTAAACGACGTGTCTTGGAGAGGAATTGTTTCCGTCGCGATGAGATCTGCCCCAATTGATGGCCAAAAGATAAACACAGGGACGTTATGCCATTAACAGCGTATGCAGGAAAATAACGCGCCGTCGTAGGGAAAGGTCAGAGATACCTGATCAGCTACATGTCATAACATTCGTTTTATTGAACCGAAAAGACGCTATCAACATTGAGAAATACTTTGGGTTCGTTGTGTTCATTAAGTAGATGGAACGACTACATACGAGTACGCCTAGTGACCTCAGTTGGCATTCTTCCGCTTTCTGTTGGTACTCTTCCTTCGCTTGGGTCGGCTGCTTGACCCTTCGTCATTGCTTTCACTTGCGTCGTCATCCGTCATGGCGAGACTGTCATCGACCAATGCAGTGAAATCGTCAACATCTGCCTCGGCAAGATTACTTTTGGCCTTCGTTTTTGCTGCTCTGGCTGGATTCCGATGACCGTCATTACCCTTTTGAACCTTGCGTGGAGGCCTTTCGCTAGGGCAACGATACTCCGGCCCAGTAGGATTTATCTCCGACTTGATCCCCTTTAAAATAGCTTGGGGTGCACTCTTGTCCGTCGTTGGACATGCCAGGTCGTTTGCAGCCGCTCGTAGGACTTTTGTGAGCCAATCTCTCGTGTTCAACATGGCTTTGAGGCGATGATGCTGTGGTGATTGCTCGGGGTTCGACATGGTTGACGCCCCAAGTATTGTTATCATAGATTCACTTTCCAAGCCCCGTTTGTTTGCATCAACGTAGCGCGTAGCTATGATACTCCTGATGACACTCAGAATATCTTTTAACAAGGGATAGAGGTTGCGGAAGTTTCTCCAATTGAAATCGTATAAGACTCTTGTGAGTCGACCAGGACAATGAGGCAGGGCGCCTGGCATTGGTATAGCATGATCAAAATATTCTCTTAGATAGGATTCAAGAATTCCGCTATCCAATCCAAGATCGATGTAGCGCAGCATGATCCATTGTAGGACATGGAACATTGACTCTATATCATCCAGCCGGCTGTGAGGTTCAGAGTCCAAGTGAGAAATTTCATTAACGAAACGAGCCGCCATAAACTGATAGGTACCCTGCAGTCGTCCAATAATCAGAAAAGCAATGAACGGTAGGCTCAATTACATACAGTTCGCTCGGGTTGCGATTCTTCTTGTGCCATCTGTGCCGTCTCATTGCGATCCTTCGCTAGATCCCAATCAATCAGGAGGCCACGACCCTCATCCGTGATGAGAATGTTTCCAGGACTGATGTCTCGATGCAATATATTCGCCTTGTCATCCGCTTGTTCATGGGCTGCATCCTAATATCAGCAAGCATGGCCACAGGTGAGTGAAAGCGTACCTTCTGCAGCATCGCTTAATGCTGTTAATAGCTCCTTGGATGACTTGAAAGTCGTCACGTCACAACCTAACTCGTTAAGGACGAGAATGTAATGCCTCAACTTCCGCAGACGCTTGCGTTTGGTATCCTCCTTCATCCACTGGACCGCATCCTGCGTCTGAGTCACATGCGTTCCTTGTAAATCCGCGTCCTCCCAAGACTCAACGACGGTAGGAATATGGTGGACTCCTGCGTCATGTAGCTTCTTTAACGTTTTGTGCTCTGGAATCCTCCCACTGCCATCCACTCGCCAAGTCGACTTTAGGAACACGACTTTCCTGTCCTTCAAAGAGTATGCTGCGTAGCCGCGCGTTCCGCGTCCAAATGGCGAGTGAAGGCCAGAGTAGAACAATCGATGGACAATGTAGGCGCTCTCCCCAAAGAAGATCTTGGCATAGGAACTCCGGCTTTCATTAGGCCTTTTGCGCAATTTGGCCTCAGCCGCATCCAGTGCAGGTTTAGCTTGATCGACTTCTTCTTTCAATGGCTTGCTCACGGTTGAGTCCCACCCACGTTCTTTAGATCCAAGGTGCGCAAAACGCCAGAAGAATTCGGCGAATGACTTGTCTTCGAGAGGAATTTTCGCCGTCACGACAACACCAGATCTATCCCAACGTAAGAGCCTCGCATAGTTCTTGATGACTATAAATTGAAACACATGAGTCCGACATTGCATGCTCATGTGGCATGTTGCGTAAGATGTTATCTGGCCAAGAGTACTTGCACTATGCTGAGTGTCGCAGCACATCGACTCAGGATCGTCATCAACAAAGGGATCACATTCACGATTCGTTTTGAATTCTCCAACCAGTTCGATGTTTTGCCACTGATATTTGTTGTTATCATCCTTAAGAGAGTTCTGGTGAAGAACCACGTCAGGCCTGATGCCTCTTCCACATAGCTGTGCTATATCTGCTTTATGAACGTCTGCGAGATGGTATTTTCCAATATATTGTTCCATCCAAGGGATCTGGCAAAGCCGTTAAAGTGGTCGAAGGGATCGAAGATGAAGCACACAAACCCATGCTGGGTACATTTGATTTTCGTCCGTCATGGCCGCCAGGCTGTTCTGAAGCTCTTTGGCTTCCTCTGCATTGAAATGAAAAGGGCTTGTTGCTTCAGTTTCAGGCACATATTTTTCTAAGAACGTCTTGACGGGCATGGGACCGACAACATATCCATTCACTTCTTCTGCGAGCTTAGCATTCCTGTCAACCGCAGTGGGAAAACAGGTGGACGTGTAACGGTACGATCCAGCCTGTTTGTGCGATACTGGCGTGTCCTTCACTTTCGGGGGTCCGCCACTCGGCCGTGGAGGCGTCAGTGGACCTGAGTCGTCATGATTAGGCACATCCATGGAGAAATAATGTTGCGATACCATCGTTGGCGGGAAGTTGAGAGAAAGACGTACACTCAGTGGCGGCTTGGGTAGGAGGTACAGACATCGACTTGCGAAGACGGTGAACCGTGCTGGAGCAAATCTGAGTAGAATATAAGTAGTTTTAATCATATCTCGATTTTGGATAAACGGGGATTGTGCATACGATGCTGTGTGTGTTCGCAGAGTGACAGCTCAATGAGTATAACACGAGCATGATGTGGCCAGTTTCACAAGAACAAATGGGGACTATATTGGCCAAATTAGCGATTGTTCATCGGGAAAAACGATGGGATTACGAGTTCTGAGGACAGGAGTACGCGTTTTAGCGGCACGCGTCAGAATACAAGGGTGGTGGCGTTCCCACACAAGCCTCACCCTTTCTGACTGCAGCCCTGGTCGCCAGTTAAGCGAGAAGTCGAAGGACTGGTGCAATGACTGAAAGTCATATTATTACTTGAAGGTTTGAATATCGATCGACGCCCTTGCTCGGGGTGGTCAATGGGCGGTCATTACACTAGATAACTCGGAGGCGGGGCGCGAAAAAGACAGACGGCTAACAGAAGAACCTTGATCTTATCGTGCACATCGCGTAACGGCGCCTATCCAATATCGAGTAGGCATCAGGACCCCTGTTCGAATCTCATTCTCATCAGATTACACGACCTGTAAATCTGGCACATCTTGCGATCAAGCCATCACACTGAGTTGGCCATGAACTCGGAGATCTGCTTCGGTGGATTGCGCAAGAGTCACAGGACTCTTGGAACTGCTGATTTCATATTTATTTCACGGTTCAAATATCCCAGAGCATCCGTATGTTTGAACTTGGACGAAAGGCGACGTTTGCAACTTCATTGTGTTTAGGTTTGCCCATCTTCTCAAACGAGTCACGACAACACCACTTAGAGCAATACTAGTAAAATATCGGAATGCCTATTCTACTTCGTCCTTTAATCGGATAATTGAGCCAGTCACACACGCCGACAAAAAATATATATGTGAAAAAAAGACGTTGTCAACATTTAGAAAAGCAGTTCGGCCTCATCGTATAAGCAGACACAACGACTATAATGATACCTCTGTTCCTCAGGTGCCCACCTAGCGACGTTTGGTGTTTCCTCGTCTTCTGTTAGTGCTCTGCCTCCGTTGGGGTTGGCTACTTGATCCTTCCCCAGCGTCATTTTGAACATGGGCCGTTGCAGTCGTCTTGCCAACAACTTTTGCTTCGACACCATCCTGTTGTGTCCTCTGTTTCTTTTGTGGGGGCTGTCCGTCAGAGCAACGACATTCCAAGACAGATGGAGTTATTTTCGACGCTCCTCCCTTCTCATGAATAATCTGAGGGCTACTCGCATCTGTCATCGGGCATGCCGGGTCGTTTGCAGTGTCTCGTAAGGCTGTCGCGAGCCAGCCCTTCGTATCAAGCTCGACTCTATCTTCAAGCTCTTCGGGGCCGCATTTTGTCATTCCTTTTCTGACGTGATCTGGAATCGCTTTCCACATCAATTCATATCGTGTTATCGCCCTTTCCAGTTTGTCAGGTTCAATGTACCGCGTAGCTATGATCCTTCTGATCTCTTTGAGAAGGTCCCTTAACAAGGGATGGAGGCGAGGCAAATCGGTCCAAGGCAAATCATTTTGGATTCCTTTGAGTCGACCAACGCAACCAGGCACCTCAGCTAGCCTTGGCGTAGCCTGGTCGAAGTAGTCTTTGAGAATGGCTCCAAGAGCTCTGCTAGGCATTCCATGATCAACATAGCGCAGTATGATCCATTGCAGGACATGGAACATCGACTCTATGTCATCCAGTCGGCTGTGGGGCTCCGAGTTCAAGTGAGGAACTTTACAGACGAAACGAGCTGCCATGAATTGATAGGTGCCCTGCAGTTGCCAATAATCAGAAAAGCAATGGACATTAGCTTAATTACATACACAGTTCGTCAGGTTGCGGTTCTCCTTGCAGTTCTTCTTCCGTCACGTCGTCGCGGTCCTTCGCCAGATCCCAATCAATCAGGAGGCCACGACCCTCATCCGTAATGATAATGTTTCCGGAACTGATGTCTCGATGCAATATATTTGCATTTTCATCTGCTCGTTCGTGTGCTGCATTCGAGTTCTAAGTCAAGAGTAGTAATCACAAGTAAATGAAAGCGCACCTTCTGCAGCATCGCCGAGTGCTATCATAACTCTTTGGATGACCTGAACGTCGTCAACTCCGACCCCACTCGTTAAGGACGAGGATGTAGTGTTTCAATGTCCGCAATGCTTGAGATCTTCTTCCTCCCACTCGAAATTCGCTGCCTTCTGCGTCTGAGTCTCATGTCTGGAAATCCACGTCCCAATAGTCAAAAACTGTCGGAATATGCTGTACTCCCGATTTTCGTAACTTCTCTAACGTTCATGTTCTAGTTTTCCTACCATCGACCTCGCCACGTCGATTTAGGAATACAACTTTCTTCTCTTCCAAAGAGTACGCTGCATAGCCGCCGAGTCGCACGTCCAACGGTGAGTGAAGGCCAGAGTAAACAGTCGATTGGACAATGTAAGCTCTTTTCTTATCGTTTCCAAGGTGACCTGACGTAATGACTGGAGTTTCCTCTGGACTTTTGCCCAACTTGGACTCCGCGCGTCCAGGCAGGTTTAGCTTCATCCATTTCTTCATCCAATGGGTTGCTCATGGTCGAATCCCATCCACGTTCTTCATGCCCGAGCTGGGAGAAGCGCCAGAAGAATTCTGCAAATAGACTGTCTTTGAGATCAATTTTCTTCGTAACGATGACCCCAGATCTATCCCAACGTAAGAGCCTCGCATAGCCCTTGAAGCTTGATGACCAAAAATCCATGAGTACGACACTGCATACCCATGTGGCATGTTGCATACTACATCAACAAAACCACCAAAATCTTTCAGCGTGTTACAGTGTCACGCGTCACGACCCCATTGTAAGCGATTGCAATGGATTGGATTGGGCATTCTCGCCATGTCAAGATCGTAAGGTAGGAATTCGAAGTATTACAATTCTATAGTATACAAGTCCGTACCACCCGTTGGATACAACACTTGACAGCAATCAGGGCTTCGATACTAAGGATGGGTGATCGACAACAAAACAGCAAGAATGGAAAGAGGCGCTGTTTGTACGACCGGTGGACACAACTGTCACTAGTCTGTCGGTGTTGTCTGCTTTGTTGTCTTACTTTGGATGTCGCGATGGGCTCATTGCTTTTGCGGTGGGTAGTAGGTAAAGCGTTAGCAACTGTAATAATCAGATTTCGTGGTCAATGGAGAAGTAAATAAAGCCGTACGCTCATAACTCGTCATATCCCTCATCCGAGTATGAATCCTCCTCTTCCTCCAAGTTCGTGTCCATGTCTTCTTTATCAGCTTCTTGGTTATCTTCTTCCTCTTCCTCGTCATCGGTAATCTCTCTGTCGTCATCCATGTTTCCAATGTAGCTCGTTCAGCTTCTTCCAGTGTTTCATCATCTTCAATGTTCAAGTCCACATTGTCGTTGGGGAATCTGTCTTGAAGGAAATAGTTAGTAGCATTGCGTACAGATTGTGACCAACACCACCACCTCGGAAACGCATCACCAGGATGGCGTGATGATATTTGGATTGTGCCCTGATCGCTAAGCAGGACGGCGTGAGCCTGAGATACGTCGAAGTACGCGCCAATAATTTGAGCTCAAATTCCTTCTGCATGCTTGATGTCTCTATTTCAGCCACGTCTTTCACATCTGGGGCACGTTTCGTTTGATTGGCCACCACCTAAAAGCTGGACAGGGTCGCAGTTCAGAAAGGGCGAGGCTTGTGTGGGAACGTGACCACATTCCCATTGCACGCGCCACTAAAACGCGTACTTCCTGCGCGTCTGAACGTGTAAGTTCTTTCATTCTCCTGATGGACGGCACTAATTAGGCTCATCTAGTCCATTTGTTCTTGTGGAAACCGCTACATCATGATCGTGTTATACTCTTTGAGTGCCACTTCGGCGGATCCATATGTACAATCCTCGTTTATCTGAAATGATGGAAACCACTCATATTCCACCCAGGTTTGCTCCAGCTCTACTCGCCGCCCTTGCAAATCAATGCCTGCACGTCCTACTCGAACCCCCGTTAAAAATGAGCTTTATGCTCGATGTCGTGCTAAAAACGGTAGCGTAGTATCCGTTCTTTTAAGACGTTCCTAACCATGATGACACAGGTCCACGGACGCCTCCGCGGAGGATGGATGCGTTTCAGCAAGTCAAGGACACACCAGTATCAACAAAACAGGCCGGGTCATACCTTATGCGTCGACCTGTTTTTTCTGCTGCGTCCGACCGGAACGTTTGAGCTCAGGAGGGAAGTAAACGGTATGTTGTGGTCCATGCCCGTACAGGACGTTCTTGGAGAAATATGTTCCTAAACCGAAGAAGCGTTTTAACTTCCGTGCAAAAGGAGGCTCCAACCGTTCGGAAGCAATT
Organism: Amanita phalloides; assembly: GCA_032173475.1. Classification (NCBI taxonomy): domain Eukaryota; kingdom Fungi; phylum Basidiomycota; class Agaricomycetes; order Agaricales; family Amanitaceae; genus Amanita; species Amanita phalloides. The sequence continues at coordinate 275,737 of JAENRT010000014.1, read as the reverse complement.
CGCAGGAATGACAAAAGAGAAACTATGTATTCGCATGGTGTGTATGCTTCTTATCGTCGATCCCTTCCTTCGCTTAACAACTTTCTCAGATTGGTTGGATGCAGAAATATGTCGATAATACCAGTTTGCCCGACGTGCATGGCGCAGACTTAGCGGCAGCTTTGTGGAAGAGGCATTAGACCGACATGGTTCTTCGCAGGGAGTCCTTTGAGACTAAACAAACTGGCGGGGACACCATCAGTTGCACAACGTCGAACTCATCGGAGAATTCAAATGCGATCAAAGCTATGATCCATTTGTTGACAATATCCAAGACGATGTGCTCCGACAATGAAGAGGCGAGATACTTCTGGTCAATTAGCGTCTTACGCAACATGCCACATGGGTATTGCAGTGTCGTACTCATGTTTTTTCAATTCTTGGTCATCAGGGCTATGCGAGGCTCTCTTACGTTGGATAGATCTGGC